>PISW01006041.1:0-116964 GCA_004023785.1 Mungos mungo
TTAGGTGATTAACTAGTTGGTACTTAACCTATTAATTTCTGTATAAGCCTAATTACAGGAAATAGAAGTGGGGGTTTTGATTTTTTACTTTGCTTTTCTGTTTGGAGTGTCATTGTAACTACTGTATTGTAAATGACGGAAAATAATTGCATATGTTAAAAAAATAAATTGTGTTATATTAAAAAATAAAAAAAAATAATTAAATGGTAGTACCTATTTGCATTATAAAAATCAAAAACCACAGATAAAAAGTAGAAAACAGAAGTTACAATAGGCAGTGGCAAATTAATTTTGCTGTATGTGTTTCCAATATTGTGTTAACATAACTGATAAGCAACCAGAGAACCAGAGAGCTGGAAAAGCTCTCTTCAGGTAAGTGGGGCACTGAGAACTGGTCCTTGGCAGAGTGACCTCAGGGACACACACCTAATCACTTCACAGTGTTAGTTCAAGACGTTGATGAACATTAATTCATTAGAAAAGGAACTCATTCGAAAAGAATATGCAGAGGAAAAAGATAAAAAGGGGAAGTATGAAATGTGTCACAACCATCTACTTGGTCTCCTAAACTAGAACCCTCAGCATTCACATTCGACAATTAACATTTACCAATTACCAGTTTCTGTTAATTTTATCTCCTGAATACTCCTGAGGTCTGTCTTTTCTATTAACTGGTGTCTGTTTTATTAAAGGCCCTCATCACTTAGAATATTCTAAGAGTGTCTTAACTGCCCCTCAGTCTTGACATACTCCAAGAAAAGTTGCCAAATAAGATAAAAGAAAATCAGTTATACATTTGAATTTCAGGTAAATAACAATATTTTTAGTATAAGTATGTCCCATGCAATATTAGTATCATACTTACATGAATAATTATCTGTTGGTTACCTGAGTTACGGATTTAACTGGCTGTCCTGTATTATTACTTGCTAAATTCTGGGGACCCTGATCCCAAGTCATCTTACTATAGAAACCAGAGCGGTAATAAATAAATGGACAAACACACAAACACACCCTGAGTTGGGGTTAATGGTAATCATGGAAAATAATGCATCTAAGCAAGACCTTAAAGGATGAGTGGGGTTAAATTTGATGAAGGGAGAGTCACCGAAGGCAAAAATCAAAACACAGCTCCAAATCAAATTCCCTATGAATTTTTGTTTTATTGCTAAATAATTGTTCAACTCTTATTTTTTACATAGTTTGCTTTTTAATATTTTGCTTTTCATATTTTGCTGCTGGAATAAATGTCTTTTCCTGGGCTTTCATTTTACTGGAACCAAACCATTATTTTTAAAGTCAACAGCAACAAGGCTGTTTAAATACATTCATCCTATTTGACCGTGAGCATCTCAAACACAGCGTCTAGGTCAGCTTAAAGTGCTTTTGCCCTCCAACACAGTCGTGTTAGCCTACACTCCAAGGGCGAAGGTAACTATCGTAGTGTCATCTTAGGGCTTAGCTCTGACTCGGCCATATTTCTATTATTTGCGGCATCCAGCCTTGTAGATAAATATATCTGATGGGCAATAAACACTGACCTGCTTTGGTGAAGGAACCATTTGTTCCTTTTTTTCAAGAAGACTTAAGGCTACAATTGAGCGAAACTATGTGGATAAACATAAAAGGACTAACACTTTAAGGGATAAGTTAGCATAGCACCAACTCATCATTTTTAGTTCTCAGGACTTAATCAAGTATTCAGGCTTTTTCATCTAACTCCCCTTGGTCATTTGTTTTTAATCACTAATTAGAAGAGAGATCAGATTAAATTTCCAATGGGGAAAGGTCCCTGCTGCCTTCCTGGAGTGAAGGTATTCACTTCAAAGCAATTTATTAACGAAATTGAACTCTTGTTCTGATGAGGGGCAATGCAACCTTCAAAATACCTTTTATATATGTAAACATCAAGCCTTGAATTTTGCTGCTCTAAGCATCTGGCTGTCTAATAATGACCTAATGTTAGGTCAGGATGTTACCAGTTCCTGCCATTGTTCAAACAGATAAAGACAATTCTCCATTGTTCATTCAAGCACAAATGAAATAAAGCAATAAGGATTTCCCAGGATGGTGGCCTGTAGTCTGGGGAAACTTCTTTTTTCCCCCCATGTGCAACTGAGGACCACCTTGCCATTTTGTTCTAGGTCTAATGTGCCTAGTTAGACTATGCCTGGAAGGATTTACACACAGGGATGGGTTGTCTCTATATATAGCATCCATGTAGCCATGAAGCTCTCAGAAGCGGAAGATGGGAGGATATAGAGACACACAAAGTGTACCGTGATGACATCTTTGAGCAACGTAGTCATTCAACCCTGGAGTCTCTCTGTTTTTGAACTTGTTACATGATATGCACAGGCCTGGTATTCTATGAAGCTAAAAACACCTAATGAATATCTAACACCTCCGTTTATATTCCTGTGTACTTATTTTTTGTAAACTCCAGGTTTTTTCATGTGTGTTGGATATTTTATATTAATAAGCCTCTTACCCTCTTCCTTTTGTATATCACACACCAAAATTGAAAATAAATGTTTAGTTAATATTCTTTTTTTTTTTTCTAAAAAGACACAGAATCATGGCACTTTTATGTTGGCTATTCCCAATCCCCTCCTTCAGTTGATTTTGTATAGATATAGCTCCCACCTCCCAAGCAAACAAACATAGAACACTCACACACACAAGCTCCAGCATAGAGAAGGGACAGGCGGTGGTATAAGAGCAATATGGTTATCACCGTAAAGGAGGCCAGTATAATAAGCTCCCCTCACAATTCCAGATGCCCAACTAAATATGATTTCATGACTCTTACAGATTTAGAGAATAGCATTATTTCTTTTTGATAAAATAGAAAGTAGCCTTTTTAAGACCACCTCAACTTCCTATGTTAAGGAGTAATTGGTATCTGAAGGGTTTAACATTATAAACCAAATGTTAAAGTCATTCTCTTAAGAATGAAATTAGGGATAACCAGAGAGATAATTTGTGATGATTTCATAGACAGTCATAACCTGACGCTTAGAGAGATACTACCAGGTTATAATTCTAACTAAGACTTTCAATCAAGATAAATGTCTGGATATGCCCGAAGAAAGACTTTATTGACAACCGAGCGAGATGATAGGCCTGGCCAGCATAAGAGAGATTCACAAAAAGGCAGGATTAAGCAATATGTCCCTGGCACGACCCAAAGAAGAGACTGCTATGGACACAAGTGAGCACCAGCCTGGAGGACCATCTAATGACTCGGGACAGTCAGCTGCCTTAGGGTGTCATGGTTTTGATAACATCATTCCTTAGCATGATCCAAATAACTACTCTTGTAGATTCTACATCGAAAACAACTATCAGATAAAAATTGAGCTGCCCAGAGACACGGATCAGAGGTAGAGAAAATGTGTTGATGACTAAACATAAATACCTTCTCCCTGTTTCAGTTCTTATTCTACTTCAGTCAACTAATATTCCAGTTTTTAGACAAAGGTATCTGGTGGGTTTGTCCCATGTGATTCAGCTCTGTGGGGAATAGTGACTTGTGAGTTTACCAACTTCAAGTCTACACACTAGAACAAAAAAGAGGCTATAACCCAGAAACCGTGCTGATGCACCTTCAACTTGTCAGAACTTGTGTATCAATCAACCCTTTGCTCCCTAGATATTTCCTTTCTCAACTAGGGTCCCTCATCTGAACCACAGAACAAAGAAGGTTATTTGAATAACTATTTTCTCAACTTTCCCTAGGGTGATACAAAACTATTATCATTCTAGATGCACTGGAGAGAAGTTAAGTCATCACTGAAGACCCCAGGATGCTAAGACTTAATTCTCACCTGGACCCCTTGGTTCCACACTTTCAAACTGATGCGTGAAACAATACTTGTTCTTCTCCTGTGACAGAGTCAAGTGACTCTAAAGAGCTCCTCAAATGGGGTTTTACCATGGAAATGAGCTGCTGCTGTCCAGAGCAAGCCTGGTTCTCAGGAGATTCAAAACCATAGGCACTCAGACTTGTAAGGGTAGTGACTATAGTCACAGTTGTTAGTAAGTATTATCTTCTGAGCACACTCTGTGTTTCAGTGAGAAGAGTTGCCCCAAGAAGATCTTTTCTCTCCTACTTTGGTAAGATTAGTGTTAGCTGGACGCATGGCACCCTACTCAGAGACTGCATCTCCCTTCTCTCTCATCTTGCAGCTAGATGAGGCCATCTGACTAGGGTCTGACCAAGAGGATGTGAGCAGGAACATCCTGTCTGCTTCCCTCTCCCTTCCTTTACCTGAACACAGACCCGTGTTACACATAATCACGTAAATTACAGTGACTGGGTATAGTAATGAGTCAAGAATGAAGAAGCCAAGGACCCTGACACAACTGAGACATCACATAAGCTTTTGATCATCTCCCCAGATTGGCACAAATGAGAGAACAAAACTTCTATCAAGATTAAGCAATAGGTATGTTGAGGTCCTTCATAAGAGCAGCCCTGTTTGCATCCTAACTAATTCACATGTACTATCCCATTTAATCCTTAAAGGATCCTGTGAAGTTAGTACAAAAAAATAAATAAAAGTAAAGGTGATACATGCCAGAGTGGGAAAAAAAATCAGTTACCACATATTTGATATGTAGAAAAAGGCCTGAAATAAAGGAGTAACACCCAGTCAGAGACATAGGGGGAACTGTAACATGGAATATACTTTTGAGTCTACTATGTTCCTTCTCTTCCTACAAAGAGCCAAAGGACTCTGGGCAATTGGGGTCCGAGATAGGTCAGCAGTTAGGAACTTAGGAAGTTCTGGGCTCTGAGTCAGAATTCCATCAATGATGGGGATGGATCGAGAAGCAGAGACAACACATAAGCTGGCTCATATCATCCTTCCTGCTAAGACAAATTCTTGTCACCAGTTTTAGATGACCTCAGGTCCAAGCATCCTAACCAGTGAGGTTGCTCACACGTGTGACCAGGGTGAAGGCATTTGCAGGACAGAAAGATCCTGCGTATTCGTTCATGCGCAAGATACAGAGACCGAGTTAGGAAAAGATGCAGAGAAACACCACACGACGCTACAACCCTTCTTCTGTGTCTTGGAGTCACATTTTCTGTGACTTTAAGTCAGTCTCTGTTCACAGCATATCTCCGATGCGGCAATCCATGATTATTTTGCACCTTCACGGTCGTACACGAGCATAGGCAATAGTCAAACAGAATAAAATAAAGGACTGTATGTTTTTCAAAACAAAGTCAAACCGGGAAAGACCCGGGGACGTTCACTATCCTGTGCATTTAGAGGCCAAAGGAATGTCTCGAGGTCTGGAAGCGAGTGTAGTTAGTCTGGCGTCAGAAGGTCCCCAAATCTTTAGGGTTGGCGAGTTCAGAGAGTGGGAGCAGAAGCTCAGAGATGACCTGACCCTCGGGCTGGGATTGTTTACTGCCTCCAGCACCACAGCAGGCACCGGCCGTAAGCACGGACGGCACAGAGCAAAGGAGGGACTCCAGGAGTGAGGCTGCTGGTGCCAGTACTGGGGCAGGATTCTAGAGCACTCCAGAAGCGCAGGAGAGCACGGCACTGAATAAAGAAACTTCCTGTGAATGGGTGCTTCCTGTTGAAAAGCATTATACATTATACATACTCTCTATCCATGCATTTTATTGTTGGAATACAGGCATCTTAATCTCCAACGCGTAACATTTGGATAGATTCCACCTCTGAGATGTAGATGCCTCAATTCAGTGAAATCCAATGGGGATTTAGTGAGTTCACTTCCTGGTGATATTTCCAATGCCAGATCGACTCCCTGTGATGGCAGTGTCCTTCTCAGACAATAAATATGTCCGTAAGTTCAGAAACGGAAGGAGATTTTTTAAAATACCTGAGGAACGATGACAGCAAAAAGGACCCGTCACAGCTCTGATGCAAGTGTGGGTAAATCTGTAATAGACACATTCATCCTCTAGGCACTGCCAAAATGTTCTTAATGTGAATTAAAGTATGTGAATTGGGAGAGGGGTGCTTTTCTGTTTCTGCTATTTTCACTCCCAATTTTTAACCCGTCTCAAGAGCTTGAGAGCGTAAACGATTTCTTGAGGGCAGGATCCTCCTCGGCTCGCACACACAAGGCTGTTCCCGGAGGCCTGCTCTAGAGCACAGAGCCCCTGGCGGTCTTCATCTCAGCTGAAAAGAACATCGGAGTTGATACTTTGAAAAAAACACACTCCAGAAAAATGCAGCACAGTATGGCTTTTGCAACCGATCCTGCACTGAGGAAGGATAAATCCAGCACAATTACATTTGGGTCCTACTTTTACACAGGCACATTATCATCTAAATCATTCAAATGATGTGAAGAAAGACCAAATAAGTTTGAGCTTTGCCTGCCAGTCTTCTTCAAGATAAAATGCTCCCACTAAGGTTTAGGTACCGGGAATGGAGGAAATGTTCTGGCAACTCTGGTTGGCTCACGCTGGATGTAAACTGAAAATGGGGAAATATTTATCTATTTGAAGGAAACTGTCCAGTTTTGTTTAGTTTTCCTCCTACATCCTATGGAGTGAGTAGAGAAGTTTCTGAACCTCAATTCTGGTTGTTGGATACTATACGGAAAGTTCAAATGTCATGTCGTGTAAGGCTGGTGCGCTAACGCATAACATAATTGAGTTTCTCATGAAAGTAAGAGAGAAATTGGCAAAGCTCAGGAGAGTGCGATGTCTACACGAAGCAGTCGGAGAGCAGGGGAGATCCTGAAGGTGGCCTAGAGACGCAAGGAGGAACGCGGAGGATGCCACTGTATTGGAGGACGCCGGAGTTGAAGAAGATCAGGAGGTGAGCTGAACTTGCTGCTGCCCCTTCTCGAACCTTCAGGAAACAGCACGAGCCATCCCCGCTCAGAGCCGAATCAGGGGTGTCCAGCCACAGAGACGGCAGCCCGGTTGGCTGGGAGTTTGTCGCAAGGCTTGGCCTGCCATCAGACAAACAGGTGCCTGTCATTTCATTCCTCCGCTCCCAAGGGCACCTTCTTATAAAATGAAATTTCATGCTCAGTCAAACATCAGAAACATATGATTTAAACATATGCCAGTCTCTTTCTCCATATTTGTAGCTTCTCCACTTCCCAAGCCCTTTCTTAAAATAGCTTCTGGTGGAAGTTACAAGGTTTAGTCGATTTTTTCCTCTTCTCATCTAGTCTATAGAAATCTCTCACAAGACAACGGGGTGGCCATGAGAAAACCGAATTAATGCCATTTTATAATGTGACTATGTTCAAAACTGCAAAGGAATTTTCCCTTTGGAAACACACAGTGGTCCTCCAAAAATTCACCATGACCCATAACTAATGAATACAGGCTAGGGTATGTCCTGCCGGCACCACTTTGGAAAGAGGAAACAAGAGAAAGTTATGAAGATAGTGCTATCTTGACATGACATAATGTTCAATTTGAAAGCACTTTTTTGTTCACATAGAGGAAGAATCTATTTCTGTCTATAAGATGACAAGGATATGAGACATAAGAAACACTGCCTAAAGTCAGAGCTACATGATAATTAAGTCACGCTGATGGTTTTACTAAAATACAAATACAATGTTCATTTAAGGAACACTAGTAAGCAAGAAATCAGATACCTACAATGCTTTAAGTATCTTCAGATTCACTTATTAGGGATCCATTAAAACCACAGCAGGTCACATAAGAGGGCTTCGCAGGAACTCCTAGGGACAGGGGTCACCGAGGCATAACTGCTGCCTGCTTAGATGGTAAGAATTGGAGAAGGTGCTAAGAAAAGTCCTTCCTTGACCAACCTGCACCAACTGACACATGTCATTGAAATATACACTGTCCTTTCAAATACAAACCACCTGGAGAAGGGGGGAGATCAGTTAAGGTCTTGGGACACTTCCCCGGTCTTCCATGATGAGTGTTTCCTAACTTCCCCAGATTCTCCCTAACTCTCGTCCCAAATTCACCTCATTCTTCTAGACTCAGCTGAAGCCCCATGTTCTCTAGGACACCCTTCCCGACCACTCCAGCCTACAATGATCTCCAACGTTAGCACTTGATGTTTTTCATGTCTATTTATTTTTGGGAAAGACAGAGAGGCAGACTACAAGCAGGGGAAGGGCAGAGAGAGAGGGAGACACAGAATCTGAAGCAGGCTCCAGGCTCTGAGTTGTCAGTACAGAGCCCAACAAAGGGCTAGAACCCACGAACTGTGATATCATGACCCAAACTGAAGTCGTACGCTTAACCGACTTGAGCCACCCTAGCGCCCCATACTTCAACATTTAATTGTTCCCCTGTAATTCCTATACACATAAGCCCCATCACCTCAACCAAGGTCATTGCAATTAGATGAAAACGAATTTAAACGATAAAATAGTCAGGCACCATGGCTTAGGGTTCCTGCATGTTGCAGGAACACAAGATGTATTTCATGCTAACAAGCGATCCTCTCGGGAAGAATGAAGCCCTGGCTCCTGCAGGGAACACGAGGTGAGGAGTCTCTAAAGAGTAACAAGGTGTTGCTCAGGACACGCACGGACAACTCCGCAATACTGTCTAGGCCGGTAGAGTTTTAAACTGCAAGGCGCAACTTATTCATGGATCAAGAAATCTATAAATGGACAGGAAGCAACACGTCGCTGAAATCTTTGTTACAGCTGCATACAAATATAGGCTGGATGATGAGGGAAAATCCATCTCTTGCTCTGGGACAAGGACAGAGAAGTTTCAGATACACTCATTTAGTTTTGCTCAACATATGTTCCAGGGAAAACCAGTTCCATGAGATCCGATGAGACCAGCACAGAAGGGCTCCCTCCATAGGCAGCGACGTTCTGAAACAGTTGAACGAAATTAAACAGATATTTTGATTGCCTGACTTACCAGAGCTTTTAAAATGCTAATATGATTGCAAATGTCCAAGACTGGAAAGTTGCATAAAGCACGTTCTGAATTTATTTGACCACGAAACCCTACAGAGGGGTACGCGGGGGGCTGGTCACTCTCCTGTGCAGCCAGAGGCAAAAGGAATGTCTTGAGGGCAGGAAGTCCTTATCACACTCTGGACAGTCGGTCGCAGGCCAGTACCGCTGATGATGTGTCTGTCTCCTCTACAGACCCCCTCTGACTTCTGCCCACCCTGCAGAGCATACCCCCTTCTACTCAAAGGGATGCCATGGGAGCAGCAAAAGAGCTAGGACATCTGCGAGGAAAAACAATTGTAAGAAAGTGCTGGAAAATCTCATTTCATCCTTGAAGGAAGGAAAAATCCATCCCAGTTCAGTCCCCAAATCTTGCAGCACAGGTTTCTGAGGGGACCGTTGTTAAGTTGCTGCCTTATAAAAGAAGTGATAGTATATCAAGAAAGTACTGAGCGACCTAAACTCTAGTGGCACCAAATCTAAAGGAATAAAAAGGGATAAAATAAGATGAAGTATGTTTTAAGGAGAGGGCTTGTACCTCGCTCTGTGTATTGTCCTGAACACTTGTTACTTTTATTGAACTGCCTTTGTCTTTGATTTCTCCCTCACTAACATTAAATTCCAGTCATCTAAGAAATGATTATATGACTCATTAGAGCAAAGTTACTGGTTATTTATGCATCAGAACCGACTGCTGTAGTAGAAAGTATTCGAAATATTAAAAACATATTCTATTTCCCTTATACTTATAGGCTCTTTCTTTGGAGAACACAATGATGTTTATTTTATTATTTATATTGACAGAAACTTGACATATTGACTTTTTTCATTTCATTGACAGGTATTCTGTCACAAATACATAGGCACTGGGGCGGCTGGGCAGCTCGGTTGGTTAAGGGTCCGACTTCGGCTCATGTCATGACCTCACAGTTCATGGGTTCAAGTCCCACATAAGGCTCTGTGCTGACAGCTAGCTCAGAGCCTGGAGCCTGTCTTCAGATTCTGTGTCCCCCTCTCTCTCTCTGACCCTCCCCTGCTCATGCTGTCTCTCTCTCTCTCTCTCTCTCTCTCTCTCTCTCTCTCTCTCTCAAAAATAAATTAAAAAAAGAACACCCAGATACATAGGCACAGAACCTAAGGAAAGTAACAGTAAAATATACTAATTCACTTCTGCATTTCATATGGGGCAATCATTTCCAAAATCTCTTATGCACTTTTCAGCAAATTACTAACAAAATGAATTACACAGTTGTTGTCACAGAAAAATCACTTTTCCTCAGGGAGATGGATGAAATATAGTATTTGTTTATGTTGCAGTACTGGCTTACCATTCTTTAATACTTCCTTCCTCATCTATGCAGATATTAGGCATCGAATGTCTGGCATTTTGTTTTAAGACTGCTTGAATTATAAAAGCAATAGAGTGAGAATCACTTAAGTAATCAGATAGGTCAGGGGAAAATTAATCCTCATTCTGCTCATAGAAATCTATTGTATCAAATGTCCTACCTACTCTCATCAGAGAACTTGGGGTTTGTAGTTAAATCCTCATAACTTTCAAGGTAACGTCTATCAAGCAGAAAAAAAAAATGGAATTGAATGGCCTAAAAGGACTCAAACATTGACTGTAATCTCGATTCTCAGAGAAACTTCCCTTTATCCTAAGCAGCCATTTTCAAAGCCCATCCCATGAGCCATGTTCTGTAGATCTTGAGATTGGCTCAGTGGTCAGAAATTTGCAATAAGAGAACAATGAACCAGAGGAAACACAAATTCAATTAAGGAAAGAACTAAGATTTAAAGGTGTTAAGTGATTATGAAACAGCTTTCAATACAACCTGTGGAAGAACATTTAAAGCCCACAGAATGCAAGAGACTGAAGGAAATATCAAGACCTTTCATTTATTCTCTGAAACAATTTCATTTCTCTCAGATAAATAAAAGGGGGACCAGGGGTTGTGGAGGAAGAATAAGGAGTCACAAATATGCCACTTCACCTAGATCTCATTGCTTCTTCATTAAGCTAAACTTAAATCTTGCTTCTTGAATACTAACATCCTTATATGCTATGTACATTGTTGCAATGCCATTATTATCTTCTTTTTAATTTTTTTACGTCTTTATTTTATTTTAAGAGACAGAGAGTGAGCGGGAGAGGGGTTGAGAGAGAAAAGGAGACACAGAATCCGAAGCAGGCTCCACGCCCTGAGCTGTCAGCACAGAGTCCAATGCAGGGCTGGAACCCACAGACTGTGAGATCATGACTGGAGCTGAAGTCGGCAGCTTAACCGACTGAGCCAACCTGGCACCCCACCATTATTATCAGAATAAGTAATATAGCAAAACTGATTGGCTATTATAGTCAAAAAGAAAAAAAAAAGTCCTGTTCAATGAATTACATCTAATGGTCCAAAAGTGAGGTTACTCAGGTAGGCAGAGAATTTTCTCTCCCTTTCTCCACAGGAGGAACAGAACTGGACACAATAAACATGGAGTTTCTCAAGTTTCCAGGTTATGTGGCCCTATCTGGATGGTTGATTTGCCCATACATTCTGTCTCTCTGATGTTGGGCACTCCTGTTATCTCCAGTATTTCCAAGTCATGAATAACATTTTATAAATACCCCTAAACATTAATCTTTGGCTCAAATTTATTATTTTTTTTCACAGTAGAGCAGAAAAGATTAAACTGTTGGGTTAGCAATTGGGACTTGTTTTAAACCTTGTGATAAATTTTAATCTGGGTGACCTAAAAAAACTATTTGCAAGCCATTTTGAGGCTGCATTTGTGTTTCCTGATCTCAGATCACCTTCTTCCTCCCCTTTTTGATCTATTCTCTCTAGACCTTTCCTTCGATGCCTTGTCCCACACCTTTGTAAGCTACGCTCCACTTCCAAGGTACCCCCAGCTACCTACAGGACACGGTGCTGCTTGAAGCATTTACCCCAGGTGTGGGTTCTGTTTGTTTTAGCCCCGCAATTTTCTCAGGCCTGGCTTCCTCCTCCTCATTCAACTTTCTTCCCACCAGGAAAACGCGCTTCCTCAAGGAGGCCAGGAACATATTCTGTTCATGCTGAATGTGTAGCAAGTACATCTTAAACTTTAGAAATGCTTTTTGTGGACAGCTTCTCCAGCGAGAATGTGCACTCCGAGTACAGACAAAAACACACTTGGTCTGTGCATCACCAGAACCTACCAGATGGTCCAGCACATACAAGGTCCCCCAACGTGCTTAGGAAATTTAGTTCATACAGAGAAAATCCAAAAGACATCCAAAGTGGCCTAGATGACATTCTTTCAGGATTACTTCTTAATTTGATAAGGTAAAGACAGAGCACAGAAGATGGATTAAATTAATTTAAAATGTTCTTCCCACTCATAGGTCTAACAGGAGAATAGGAGAAACCTAATGGAGGACCAGGGGGAGGGGAAGAGGGAAAGAGAGTTGGGGAGAGAGAGGGACGCAAAACTGGAGAGACTATTGAATGCTAAAAATGAACTGAGGGCTAAAGGGGGCGGGGAGGGGGAAGAGGTGGTGGTGATGGAGGAGGGCACTTGTGGGGAAGAGCACTGGGTGTTGTATGGAAACTAATTTGACAATAAACTACTTAAAAAATTAAAAAAATTAAATGTTCTTCCGTAGTTTTTCTAGGTATTTCTGGGACCATCACGCAAAACTAGTTAGATGTCCTGAACCAAGACACAATCAGAAAATTAGGGCTTTTCATTCCCCCCAACTGTAGCATAATTCAACTTCTTACTCTTGCTTGCCATGCATTTTGTAGACCTGAGGGTTTAGTGGTCCCTGTATTTTGTCAAAAGCTTATAGTAGATAATAAGAAAATATATTCATTTTTAATTTAATATCTGATTTAATATTAATCACTTCTATGATATTTTTTCCTGTGATACCTTGTTAGATGTCTATTGCTTTTGTTCATCTATCAGAAGCCAACACATGGACCAGACAATAATTGCCAGGACAAAACAGATTTTTCTAATAATTCCTATGTAGTTGATTAAACCGAGGTGATATAATGCAAGATTTTGCTAAATAACTAAAATTTGAAAAGGGAATACCATTAGGAAGGTTTCCTATCTGGATGATGGATGTGGCCTACCATATAGTTTAAAATAATAAATTCAGTTTTCTGTCTCAATGGTTGGTCTCTTCATTCTCCTCAGGAAATACTGCATGCTGAGCCTCTATCTCCCATCATAGCGGTTCTGCATATTGAAAATACGCAGCTCATACCTTTCTCGCCTCATTGAGACACGGTACTCATCTTGGATAGTGTACAAGGTCAAAGTTTTAAGTGGGCAAAGTCATTATGATTGTACAAAAGCAGAAAAGAACAGAAAACTGCCTGGTCTATTTATCACAATTATTTGACTATAAATGAGTCATTAGGCATCTAGTGCTTAGTCACATTCAGCACCACTGTGGGTGTTAAGAGGAAAAAAGAACACCCGCATTTCAGAAGTTTACCACCTACTTGAGGAAGAAGTGTCCTACTGAAAACAATACATAAAACTGGTTAAAATCATATGAGATTATGTGTGTGGATAAAATTTGGAATTGCTCAGGTAAGTCCCTCTCATGTATACTGATTAATTGTGGGCACTGAATACAAGCGGAGGTGCCTGGGTGGTGCAGTCAGTTAAGCGTCTGACTTTGGCTGAGGTCCTGGTCTCCTGGTTTGTGGGTTGGAGTCTCATGTTGGGCTCTGTGCTGACAGCTCAGAGCCTGGAGCCTGCTTCTGATTCTGTGTCTCCCTCTTTCTCTTCCTCTGTCCCTCCCCTACTCACGCTCTGTCTCTGTCTCTGTCTCTCAAAAATAAATAAGCATTAAAAAAAATCATAGGGGGAGCCTGGGTGGCTTAGTCAGTTAAGCGTTCGACTTTGGCTCAGGTCATGACCTCATGGTTGGTGAGTGTGAGCCCCACTTCGGGCTCTGTGCTAACAGAGCCTGGAGCCTGCTTTGGATTCTATGTCTCCCTCTCTCTGCCCCTCCCCCACTCACGCTCTGTCTCTTTCTTAAAAATAAATTAAGCATTAAAAAAATTTATAAATAGGACCAAAAATCATGGTTAACGTATACTATTCAGGTGGATAAAGTACTAAAATATTGTGCAACTGTTTTACAAATGGTAACATTTGTAATCTGATGAGCAATCTAGGGGATTGTTTTCAGATTGTTTAAAGATTATTACTTCTGATAGAGAGGCAGAACGTGAGCAGAGAGGGGCAGAGAGAGACGGAGACAGAACATCTGAAGCAGGCTCCAGGCTCTGAGCTGTCAGCACAGAGCCTGATGGGGGACTGGAACTCACAAACTGTGAGATCATGACCTGAGCTAAAGTAGAATCTTAACCAACTGAGCCACCCAGGCACCCCTAGGAGAATTTTTTAAATGCCTTCCTCAGGCACCTCTTCTTCCAGATATTCTCCACAGAATCTGGCACAGGTGCCCACCTCCCCCTTCTCTGCCTTGGCTTCCTTGGCTTCCTGACGACCCTTTCTCATCCACCGTCTTTCCATACCTTTTCTCTTCCCTTCCCATTCAGCTCTTAAAAACACAGTTTCTGGCCCCAGTTACTTGTCACCAGGACTACTATAGTCTTTGTACTAGTCTCCCAGCAGCGCATTCAGACTCTGTCCATCTCCGGCCATAGTACAGCCCACGGGGCATTCATGCTAAAGCACCCACACCACTCCCCTGCTCACAAATAGGCATTAGCTTCCCTCTAGTTACCAAACTGGGGTCAACCTCCCTGTAGGCATTCCGGGTCATCTACAGCACCCCTACCCCCACCCCTACCCCCACCCCTACCCCCACCCCTAAGCCATGTACCTGCGTGTTTGTACCTGTCACCATATCGCTCTCCCACACTTACCCATGGAGCCCATCAGAACCAGGCTGCGTGTATAAAAACACCAGATGACTGGCAGCCGCTCTGTGTTTGCTTGTACATCTCTGTCTAGTAACCTCTACCTATCTTCTCAAGGTCTTAATATCTTAAATATCCCTTTCTGTTCCCCAATAATCTGTGCGTACCACATAGATACTCATGCGTGAGCACTGCTTTTAAAAAATGCAATAGCATTTAGTGCTTATCTTACGGGGCTTTATATTTTTCCTCATCGTACCCTTATTTATGCATATGCCCCAATCCAGAGAGTAAATTCCTGAGGACATGTATTTGGTCCTATTGCCTCTTCATTCTCTAGATCACTCGGCAAAGTACTTTAGACATAGTATTAATAAAACTAATACTTATTGAATTGTCATTTTAATCAAGTTGTTGTATTCCCCCTAGGAATATGATATTTTAAATTAGGAATCTAATTATTAATCATTAATGACAAAATAGAACCTAAGGATGGCTTTGTGGCAATATAAATCATCAGTCCTTTTATGGGGTAAATGGATGTCATAGGGCTAGGGAAGCTTCTAGACTTGGTATCCAGGTTCCAATGAAAGGTATGAACGATTTCCTAATATCCATAAATATTTGCAAGTCTTCTCCACATGGCATTATTTTGCAACTGAAAATATCAATGTGAGATCATATGTTCCATAAAGTGTAGTGAAGACGTATTCAGGATGCGGATCCTTTAGAAGGAATCACATTGTCCTCTATTTGCCATCATCTCTGCGATGCCTAGAATTCCTGCCGCCTGCAGTTATACGATGATTCTTGCACTTTTATGGGCTTACTAACAAGAACCACAGGCACAATGGTATGGCAAATTAGATTGTCCCAAAGCAACTTACTATTATGAGAAAAATAGAGCCAGGAAAGTAGCCTTAATTTTCTCAAAACAAGCCACTATAAGAGATAACCCTGATGCCCCTAAAATTTCCCAGATCAAAACATTTTTTATCTGTTTATCCATTTTATTAAAACTGGTTAAAGTAGCTGATGTCCTGGAACTTAAGGAACTGTCCTTTAAGGTGCTACTGTCTAGCAAGCAGAGGTGACAAAATGACTGAGCGAAGGAAGAGGCGTCCCTAAGAAGAAGTCAGTATCAGGAGCCCCCCAGTTTATAGGTCAAGGATGGCTCTGCACCCACTCAGCTCTGAGAAAGGATGCATAACTCCGACACTCTCAGGTTCTAAGGAGAAGATGGCAGGAGACAGGTCTGGCTAAAATCATGTATATACCAAAGCTCACCGGCTTATCCATGAAGGCCAGCCCTGGCCTGGTCACATGAGCACGCTCCGGGCTCCCCAGGGAAGAGGGTTACGGCACAATCCTTTGGAAGGTGTGACGAGGACTTTGAAAGAGGAGACTTGGTGTGAAAATCAATGTGTGCTCTGGGAAGGCAGTGTGTGCCAACCAGTGTGGGCAGAGTCTTGTCCTTTCAAAGGTAATTGAGAAGCTTTGATGAAGTAGAAACAGAATTACATTTACAAACTGACTAACTCAGCAAGAATGACTGAAACATAATTTGGAACATATTTTCTCCATTAGCCATTTCTCCCTTGGATACAAACATAAAAATTGTACGTACACACACACACACACACACACACACACACACACACACACTACAGATACAATTCTCCATAGATCTTACCAACCTGGATTAAAGAACCATTCCTCATAGGACTTCAGTTCCTCTGACATATTATTATTTGTTTATAATCTATCATTTCACAAAATGAACACTAACCTAAAATCTCTCAAAGCCCCGTGAGTGTCTGGGCTTCAAAGACAACTATGCCGATGTCTCTCACTCCCCATGTAAGTCATCTCGTTTCCATATAGAAGAGGCAATGAATTTTACGTCTGTGCTAAGGAGAGAAATCACAGGGCATTTCACCTATAAATCATGTCTGTTTTAAGGAACTGAAGATGGTAAACACATTTACTCTACAAAGAAAGCTGTGTGTCATTATCTCTCATTAATCAAATGCAATGTGTAAACTGCCAAAAAGCCCTATAGCATTTTCCTAATAATTATGGCTCCTAATTTGTATAACATTATATAACACGCTGCTCCATTTTAGTCAAATGACATTCTTAAAATCCATAAATACTATGAGGTATGAAAAGAGAGAGAGAAAACTTAACATGTACAATGTCTTCCAGCCAGAAAACAACAAAAGAGCAGAGAAAAGAGAAAAACAGGAAATGCTTTCTACAGATGAACAGTGAAAAGCAGGCACAGAAATCCAACTGACTATATGAGAACAGCCAGGAAGGGATTCTTTTGAAAAATAGTTTTAAACAGAACAATTACCTAGAAAAGAATTGCACCATATTGCACTGCCCTGAGCAGCCCCGCAAAGCGGTGAGATGCCTCTAGGAAGCAGAGTTCGGCCCAATAGTGCTGTGGCGGGGGAGGGGGGGGGCGGGCAGGGAAGGAGGGGAGCCGCCATGCACATTTGCACATTTACATCCTCTCTGCAACAACCCACCAGCAGTCGTGGTGGCCAGTGTGTCTCCTCACCTACACCCACAAATGTGAAATTAATTTCTGCATGACGACATCCCCCCTTCCCAACCCCCAACCCCCCCCCCAAAGCTACAGGTCTTATGTTCCAAACCAACCCCACTGCCTTGGAAGAATAGCTCTGCTCCGTGAATGACTAACATTTAGGAATGCACGCTTGTGAGCCAAAGATGGAAATGAGGGCAGAAATGATTTATGTCAGAGAGCATTTAGAGATGAATAAGTTATGTGAGGTTGAGAAAGTTTGTCTGTGTAGAAATGGACGAGGCATTTGCTATGTGGAATACTAGCTGCTGAAATGTTAGGTCAAATCAAGTAGAAACGTAAGCGCTGTTATTTTACAATGGCCAAAGTTACTTGCTAATTAGTATTGATGAAAAAAGGTTTTAAGTGGCCCATCTTTGCACTTTTTATATGTAGACAGAGGATGTTATGCATGAGAATGTCTTAATCTATGTGATACCCTGGAATTTTGCTATGCAACCAAATAAATCTTAAGAAATGCCACCGACTGGAATTTAGAAATTGTGTTTATGTTGAAATGTTTATTGCAATAAAGTATAGCAGAAAGGCTTATGAGTTATAGAAAAATGTGGAGGCCTGTGTGACATCTGAAGTTTTCTACCATTTACCAAGAAATTGGAGGAATAGTTCTATTAAAAAATAGTAACGTTAATTTTCACACATTTAGAAACAAAGTATTTTCTATGCAATATACAACGACTGTGGTAGTTCCAGATCTTATGCCAAAGATCCTGGAAAAGCTACTGAGGGACTGAAGGTACCATGTGTTCAAGTATTACTAATGATATCTCTATGGTGTTTCTCTGCAAAAACAGAGTTACTGTGATCTCGAGTCCAGAAATACACCTGCATAGGTATATGCATACATGGGCATTTGGTTTTCAGTGAAGGTATCACGTCATCCAAAGGGGAAACGAACAACTGCAGATCCAGATAGATATCCACACCTCTCACCATCATAAAATTAACCGGAGCTGGATCTTAAATCTAAATGTAAAGGGCAGCTCTAGAAAGCTTCCAGAAGAAAACAAAGGAGAATACTTCATGACTTGAATATTATGCAAAGGTTTCTTTGACAGTCTCTAGCAATAACCATAAAAGTGTAATAAATTTAAAATTTAAAACGTCTGATGCTCAAAAGATGATATTAAGGAAATGATTAACAACCTACAGTCTGTCAGAAAGTAGACACAAAACATGTATCTGACAAAGTGCTGGCATCTAATATATATACCAAAGATTCTGCAAATATATATGTATATATGTGTATGTATATATATGCATACATATATATAAAATGAGTCTAATTTAAAAGCGAGCAACACATAAGAACAGAGGCATCACAAAAGAAAAAAATATGCATCACCAATAAATACACGAAAAAGTCAGAGCGTGATCAGTCATTGGGTGGATCCCAAGGAGCTACCACTGCCAGCCCACCAGAATTGAAGAATGGCAGGACCAGAGATTGTAGAGCAATTGGATCTCCCACATCTACCTGATGGGAGTGTCGACAGGCACAGCCTCTATGGGAAAACATCTGGCCTTTGTTACAACACTTGATCTTAGCCAAAAGGCCAAGAATGGATTGACTTTTGTTATAAAGGTGAAATATAACTCCCCTTTGCCCCAGCAATTCCACTGCTAAGTATTTAATCAAAAGAAATAACATCTGTCCAAATAGGACTGATATAAAAATGTTTTAAAGCAGCTTTATTCATAATGTTAAAAAACTGGAGACAGCCCAGTGCTATCCATCTCCAGGAGAATAGAATTCTACCAATCAGTAAAAAGGAATAAACTACTAAGACACAAGAGAAGGGAAAACCTAAAACCCATCTTGCTGAGCAAAAGAAGACTTAACCGAAGTACATAGGACATGGCACTACATCAAGTTCTAGAAAATAATCTACAGCAAGTACAAAATTAGAAAAGTTGGGGCACCTGGGTGGCTCAGTCAGTTACTCATCCGGCTTCGGCTCAGGTCATGATCTCACGGTTTGTGGGTTTGAGCCCCGCATCAGGCTCTGTGCTGACAGCAAGCTCAGAGCCTGGAGCCTGTCTTCAGATTCTATATCTCCCTCTCTCTCTGACCCTTCCCTGATCATGCTGTCTCTCTCTGTCTCTCAAAAATAAACAAAAAACATTTAAAAAATCAGAAAAGGTGTCACCTGTGGATGGAGGTCAGGGATTAGCTGTGAAGGGCCAGGGCAGCATCCTGAGCAGATGCTTACCATTTGGTAGATTCATCTGGGTTTGGGCCCAACAAGTGTATGCCTTTGGAAAACTCACAGCATTTCATTGTACATGAAATATGCCTTAAAAAGCTATAAACTATAAACATTGCAGAATCCAGTTGGAGCCTATATGGATGTTCGCTGCACCAGTCTTTCAGCTTTTCTGTGTATTTGAGGGTCTTCAAAATATAACCTTACAAAAAATCCCCAGGTCCAAGATCCACTGGTCTATGGTACCAAGGCTCAAGTTTCGTTCTTCGGTAAACTACCCACCAAAGAAAAATCTTCTCGCTCTCCTCCTCCTGTTCCCTCCACAGCACAGACTCCCATGCGCCCATAGGTTTAAAATCCAGCCCTGGTTCCTTTTTCTCAAAGGGAAAAGGAAGGTTCTCGCTTCCATGAAAGCACATTGGGGGCGTGTTACACTTTACACCAGCTAGGTCAATAACGTTCGCTTCCGAGTTCTGTTGTTTGGGATCCGTTTGTTCATTCTCCCACTCCATTTCATAACCTTGTCTTTCTATTCAGTTGACTGCAATTAATTGTTTTAATTGGCCTGCCTTCACCAAACCAAAATAAAAAAGAATGTAACTAACACTAGGGATTTTTATTCTAAACAAAGATATCCAGTCATCATGGCCATGTGACTACAGTCACCTCTAACACTTAAAACCAAGTATTATGCTTAGATTTGCATATTTGAGTCCTGAAGGCCCTCAGAAAGACCTCATACTGGGCATGCAGGGATTGATCATTATTTCTGCTCCCTTCGGAATAAATACACACACACACACATACACACACACACAGATTTTTAATTAAAGAAAAACTATGTACATCATTATCGTTTGCATCAGTGAATATGTGCACCTGTTTATTTTCTTGGAAATCTACTAAAACAGAGCTTTCCTGATGTCTAACTTGCCCTCTGTAATTTACACACTACTGGAATGGGGTGAGGATTAACATTAACAATGTAAGCCATTTCTATATTCTCCAAGTAGTCTAGAATTCATAGCGAATACAGTTCTCTTTGGCTGGAATGATACCCAGAACAAATTTATGTGGGAACGTTGGTGTTAAAGTTCTCTTTCTCTTCCAAAGACCGTTTTTGTTTTGTATGATGATACCTAGTAAAATTGTATGCTACACTCTGGAGCCCGCACACACTTGGAAACTATGTAGTTCCTGTCATTTGAGATCCACTGTACCGTAGATTACCAACAAAATGAGACAGCGAGACTTAGGGATGCGATGGGACTCGATCCCTGGTGTATCTGCCAAAGAAGACTAAACGCTGCTGCAGATCCTAAGGATTGGCTTTTAATTGCACTGACAGCGAGTGAAATCCAGATCTTCGGAGAGCAAAAGTCTACAGCTCAACAGCTATAGGCATCTGACTTTGGCTCGGGTCATGATCTCATGGTTCATGAGTTCGAGCCCCACTTCAGGCTCTGTGCTGAGAGCTCAGAGCCTGGAGCCTGCTTTGGATTCTGTCTCCCTCTCTCTCTGCCCCTCCCCCGACTCATGCTCTGTCTCTCTGTGTCTCAATAAAAAAAAAATAATAATAATAATAAATAAAAAAAAAAGAAAGAGAAAAGGCTTCCTTGTGAGTTAAGCATCTAACACAGAAATACGGACAGCCAGTAAGTCTCTCATATAATTATTTGTATATTTTTTAGAAAGCGATTATGACAACATGTAGACATATATTAAGAAAAATAGACTGAAGAAAGAAAGGATGCGATGACCCCAAGGAAACCTACATATATTTCTTGGGAAAGAGTAGGAAATGTGTGTGTGAATGAACAGGAGAAGCAAGCTGCTTGTCTAACTGGCAGAAGCGAAAAGGTTACTGCCGTTTTCTAAGTACGGAGAACTAGACCGAGTGTGAAGGGGCCGCTCACAGTGTGAATTGCTAAATATAACCTAGAAACCCTAGCTTCTTGAGTGCTGCAGAGTTCCTTCAGGGAGGCTTCAGAATTTAAAGGAAAAAAAATGGTTTAAAGAAAATAAAATGGAAGAAGAGAGCCAGAGAGACCATGATGACTGTGAGGTAATGATTCTCTCTGGAATCAGGGAGCTGGGCTGAGAATCTCAGTGAATTCCTCCTCAGTGTTTATAGGAGATTAATCATCCCCTACCCTGACCTCTACAATGGGCAAGCTGGAAATGCTTCTTCACAAGTGGTCGATACCAAGGTCTCCCTAACTAGACCGGCAACTCTGCTGAATGTCCATCCATCATTTAGGCCAGAGAGGCAATCACCAAAGGCAGTCGAAAAGATGTGGGGGAAACTGGGGTGTTATTGACCAAAATCCACAACCCTTTCCATGCAATTAGCCACTGTGTGAAAGAAGGGGTTGGTGTTCATAGTATTCTTATTTATTAAAAGGTTCTACAGAGAGACCCGGGGATGGTAGTAGAGTGCATCATTGTTAATAGGATTGCCAAATATGTGGTAAAGAAGAACCGTGGTTGTTCAAAGAAAGGCTAAACTCTCTGATAAGAAGTCCAGTCCTTCATGAGTGAAGTTAATAGGGCTCTTCAGTCTCTCAATAAAATATCCTTTGAGTACCCGGGATTGTCGGCAGTGTGGACGAGCAAAGGATACAGCTGTGACGGGAGACAAACTCTGCCATCATGGGCTCTACGTCCTAGGAGGAGGACACAGGTTAATTATAGCTCCTGAAAAACAATACCCAGATATAAAGTATAAAGATGTGTTTGGACGTAATTAAAGGAGATGAGTTAAAATAGGCACCAAAGTAAACCTCTCGGAGTGAACGACACTGATGCTTCTCACAGACTGAGGAAAAGCCCCCTCTGCTCAGTGATCCGAGGGACAGTGGATCAGGGAGAAACAGCTTATGCACAGACGCCAGAAGAGGGAATGAGATTCCAAGTTGGAGGAACAAAAAGAAGGCCACTTGTAGTCAGAACATAGGGAGCCGAGAGATCCGTGGTGGACGGCTTATTCGTTCCCATATTTCCAGCGCCTACTAAGGGTCCTACAGTGTTTTAGACACTGCAAGCAGAGAAGCAAGCAGTACTGACCATGTCCTTGCCCACGTGAATCCTGGCCTCCAGTGGAATCTCTGGAGGGACCAGAGAAGAAGACAAGACAGATAATGCAGGTTGGGATGTTTTCAGCCACCATAAGAGTTCAAATTGTTTGCTAAGTGACTGGGCCAAACACTTTCTCTGCCCCGTACCATATCCGCCAGCCTACCCGCTCCTGCCACACCTCATGGACAGATGACGGTATGCTGTAAAAGTGAAAAGGTCTATGGGATAACACTGGAGCCTCCAGACCCAAAAGGGGTGCTTTGCTGAAAGCCAGGCCCTGGGCTTCACTCCACAGGTTGCAGATTATACACAAACCTCTGCTCAGGAGGAGGAGGTGCTATCTTCTTACTGAACTGCTCACACGTCAGATCTGGACTTGCTCTCCCTGCCTCCAGTGCTTCTGCCAGCACTGCTACTCAAGAGCCTGACTTTTCAAAACAGGAACACACATGCCATTGCGTGGAATCAAAAAGCTCTTCCTGGTGAAGCAAGGACTGCAATGGGAAGAAGGATCAAAGGTCCCACTGACTTAATTCTATGCTGTATCATGTGGAGGCAGCCAACCTAACAGGCCGTTAGAAGGGCCTATTTAATGCTTAGTTAAGGGACAGGATCTTGTACATTCACTGATCCAGTGACTGATCTACGATGGTGGTGACCCCATAACTAGAATAAAAAAGGTCTGAGAAACAAGAGGTCAAAGTGGAATCGTCCCTCTTACCATCAATGACTGACTTCAGAATTGGTGTTTTTAATCCACTCAACTCTTGGTACAGATGATGAAGGTCCTGGATTCTGAGCTGGGGCCCCAGGAATCCGGGGACAGAGTAAGGGCTCAACTGAAGCGGAAGCTATGACTACTCCCTAGTCACTTAGAGCCCTTGCTTGAGCTACACGAGCAGGAAAAGAAACAGGTCACTAAACTGAAAAAAAAAAAAAAAAGATCAGCCTTGATGATCTTGAGAGACTAGGGTTGTTACTACATAATGTTGCCAAGACAGAGTGTATCTGAAACATGGAGACTTATTGGGGCTTTTTTTGATTACTCATGGTGATAACAGTGAATAAGCAACTGAAGGTACCATAGTCTATCAAGGGCTCAGATACCCAGAGGTGGAGATCTGGGCCATGCACCAAACAAGGAACCTACCAGTGGTATTGGCTGAGGGTGAGGGAAACCTAGCTTGGAGATGGGGAATATGGAAGTTGGTGACTATGAATTATGGTCCCAGGACCAACTTCTGAATCTGGTCCTACCACTTCTTCTATTTTGTTTTTTTAATTGCAGTAGGCCACTCCCTTGAAAATAATCTATGACAAAGTAAAATGTAATGTAGGGCCCAGAAAGAGCTGAGCAACCTAAGGGGTGGACTGTAGCAGACGCCCTGTGTGTCTTAGGCCGTAACCCTATGCTCTAATTTATCTCAGCTTAGCTGCGGTGGACAGCTCTTGCACATTCCCAGCACCTTGTCTCTAAAGAGTCTCCCCATGGAGTTCCATGGAGTTTCAGAGTTTCGCTGCTCCAGGGTTTGCTCTGAAGCCAGAGCCTGGATGGAGGTAAACTCTATGGTGCCAAAAAACCGATCCATAACCAATGGGGCATGGGGATTTGGTAGACAAATGCTCCAGCTTCTTATCCTTGGGAGGGACAAGTCTACAAGAAATTCTCCATGATTCTTCAAATGCCCAGTGAACTGTGCCCCAACTGTCTGCCACGCCACAAGGTCAACTACCCACTCTGTATCAGCTTTCCTTAATTCCCTGTCTTACTCTCCAAGCGCCTCACTGTGCTTCCCAGATCACCTCGCAAATGAATTATTTAAAGATTAAGTCACAGGCTCTGCTTTTACAGAAACCCAATAAAGACAGTGCTTTAGTTTAAATAGCATATACACGTTAAACTCTATCAGAAAAGAGGAACCAAAATAATGAGGTGGTCTGCAATGACATGTAAAGAAATTAAAGAAAATGTATATCTACGATTTAGTATTGTTTACTGATTCAATTTCTTTACTGGTTATGGGTCAGTTCAGATTTTCTATTTCCTCCTCTTTCAGTCTTGGTAGTCTGTATGTTTCTAGGAATTTGTCCATTTCTTCCAGACTGCCCAATTTTGGTATATATTGTTCACGATATTCTTATGTTTGCATTTCTGTGGTGTTGGTTGTGATCTCTCCTCTTTCATTTGTGATTTTATTTATTTGGATCCTTTCTTTTTTTTTCTTTTTGATAAATCTGACTAGGCATTTATCAATTGTTAATTCTTTCAAAGAACCAGCTCCTGGTTTTGTTGATCTGGTCTACCATTTTGTTTTTATTTTGGTATCATTGATTTCTGCTCTAACCTTTTTATTCCCCTTTTGCTAGTTTGGCGACTTATTTGCCATTCTTTTTCCAGTTGCTTTTGGTGTAAGGTTAGGTTGTGTATTTGAGACATTTTTTCCTTCTGTAGGAAGGCATGGATTTCTATATACTTTCCTCTTATACAAGGTGCAAAACTGAGAATTTTTAAAAATTGTATATACGAAATAAGGTTCTGGAATATTAGGTGTAATAGAAGCAAGGGGTCTGAAAGTGGTTATGGATTGCTTCCCGAGGAAGTATCCCCTCCATGAACTGCCTCAAGCAGCCAACAACTCATGGGAAATGATCAGAGTGTTTTGGAGATACAATTAAAACAAATCAACCCACTCTCATATGAAGCATTGTCATTTGCAAAACTACTAGTCCCCTGCCAATGGACCTAGAACTAGAGCCTGGATTTGAACTTTGGCTCTGACACGTGTTTCTGTTTGACCCTGTGTAATCACTCTGTGCCTGGGGAGAATATTACAAGCCTTCTCTCACTGCAGTAAATGCTATTTATTTGCTATTATTTTTATTATTGCCTGGCAAACACCAAGGAATACCTAATGGAATGAGTGAGTGATAGGAATCAGAACTAAAGAAATTCATTTCCATAAAATAATTGGTATCCTGGATAAAGTGAGTTTTGACTTACTTACCAAATCTTAAGTACAAAGTGAAGGGGGTATTATTTCCGCCAAAACAAGTAAAACTAAGACAAATAAGAAGATGTGGGGAGCCTGGATGGGTCAGTCAGTTAAGCATCTGACTTTAGCTCAGGTCACAATCTTGTGGTTTGTGGATTTGAGCCCCACATCAGGCTCTGTGCTGATAGCTCAGGGCCTGGAGCCTGCTTCGGATTCCGTGTCTCCCTCTCTCTCTGTCCCTCCCCTGTTCTCTCTCTCTCTCTGTCTCTCTCAAAGATAAATAAACATTAAAAATTTTAATAAGCACTTCACATAGTGGTAAAGAAATGTATCCTAAGAGGTGACAGGGATTTCATAGTGTTTGGGCAAACTTGGGGAAAGGAAGTCAAGGAGTCCTACCGAAGGCCTGGGGTCTACAAAGACTTCGAGGTTGGCAAGGGTCTTCACAAGGCGATCATCAGTGAGGTTCCTTGTTGGCCGTGCTCATTACTTAATGTGATTTTCAAGATCTTGCTATGAGGTACAGAATGTATTTGAAGCAAGAACATTAATAGTAGTTCCTCATTTCAGAAAGAAGAATCATTAAATCAAAAATTCATTCTTTTGTTCATCCAAATGACATTTGTTAAGATGTGTGCAAAAATGAAAGGATGTCTTTGAAGACAGAATTGCTTGGAGATAGGGGCAATCCGATCTTGCTATTAGTGAAATGCAAGGGCTATGATAGGGAGTAGACTACAATTACAATATCAATCAGAGAATAAAACAGTTCAATAGAACCAACAGAATAAAGTTGTGTATCCTCATAAGACAAATTTCTCTTCCTATCTCTGAGAAAGCATGTACTCTGACTTGAAAAATAGCTGTATAAACTACTAAGTCTGTCTCTGAGCAAATAATACGGCTTAATCGTAGGTACGGGCTCAGGGAATGATTAGATGCACTGAAAGTGCAAAATCCCTAGAAAATCCAAGAGGGTATACTTTTTCCAATTTTTTCCATCTACCCGACCAGTACTATCTACAGGGACTAAATTTGGAACTCACATTGGCTATCTAAAATTTGCCTGTCATTTCCATTGCATCATGTATAGGATTTGTCCACGGTTTCAAATTCAAATGGAAATGATGACATTTGCAAGGTAAACCCAGGCCCTTCATCCATCTAATCTGTTTTACCAAAAAGATCAAAGCAGCATTTAGGGAACAAGATGGGTGACAGAAAAATAGCAGAAATATGTCAATAAAAGTGATATTTCAAAGATCCAAGAGACTAGGAACTTATATGAACATTATCACTTCATCTCTCTAGAGTGTACATTATCGCTGTTCCTATTATTATAGATGATATGAATCTTAGCACGCTCATTGTGCACTGAAAAGCAGCACAAGGAACCGATGTTTGTGGTCAGAATCCACAATGCAGTGGGAACTAGACATACACGTACCAGGTCAGATAAGAAAAAGCTGGAAACTACAAGGCAAAGTATGGGTACCTGTGAACACGCAATATAAAAAGGAGCCCACACAAAACCAAATTAAAACGCTGACTTACTGGGCGCCTGGGTGGCTCAGTCGGTTAAGTGTCTGACTCTTGGTTTCGGCTCAGGTCGTGATCTCACTCCCCATTGTGGGACCCAGCCCTGCATTGGGCTCCACACCGGGGATGGAACCTGCTTAGGTTTCTCTCTCCTCACCCTCTCTCTGCTTCTCTCCTGCTCTGGCTTTCTCTCTCTTTCAATGTAAATAAATAAAGTTTTTAAAAAGCGCATTCATACCCACTGTTCTATTTTTTTTTTTTTTGAAAGAGTCTTCAGGTCCACATCCCTCTGTGATAGCAAGAGGGCACATGAGGGTACAGAGCACTCAAGTATCAGGAAGATGGGGTCCTTCATAACAGGACTGAAGCTGAAAAACTATTTGTCATAGTTCCTTGTTTTGATTTTGTTTTTTATTGGTTTGGTTGGATTTTTAGGAGGATTTTCTTGCTGTTCTTCTTGTCTATTTGTCTTTGCTGTTCCTGGCCCGCTCCCTGAGGAGTCTGGGATTGTCTCACGGCCTTGCGCTAAGACAAGCCTTCTTCCAGCAGAGTCTTCCCTTCATTGGTCTTGCTCTTGGGACTGAGGGTGATGCCCCAGCAAATGGACTGTACTTGGACAATGAGGAAGAGGCTGGTGGGGAGGGTTATTTCTCTCTCCATGACTCTTAGAATACCTAAAATATTTCTTTTTCATAATTATGCTTCTCTGATGAGCTTAAGAAACCACGCTAACTGGTGGTTTAAGTTTGACAAAAAGCACTTTTGGTGTCAAAAGTAAGATTTTATAAATTTTGGGCGATTGTATTCACACATCTTCCTTCCCAAAGACTTCCTGATTCTTTAGCTAATAATAAATATTCCTAACTTCCACCCATAATAATAATAAATAATAATAAATAAAAGAACGGATGAATAAATGAATGAATAGAATTTGATTTTTTAAAAATATTCTTTTCATTGGGCACCTGGGTGCCTCAGTCGGTTGAGCGTCAGACTTCAGTCAGGCATGATCTCTCGGTTCACGGGTTCAAGCCCTGCATCGGACTCTGTGTTCAGAGCCTGGTACCTGCTTCAGAATCTGTGTCTCCCTCTCTCTCTGCTCCTACCCCATTCAGGCTCTGTCTCTCTCAAAAATAAAATAAACATTTTATTTAAAGGTTTTTTTTTTAATATTCCTTCCATCTTCTTGATCTGATAAATCAGACTTTGGTAAAACTTTATTTACCCAGATTCCATAGTATATGAAATCAAATTACAGATGAGAAAGAACATTGGCCTCACAGTCAGAGAGTTAGAATCAAAGCCCAGTTTCGCTTTCTTTTTTTTTCTTCCATTGGGTAAACTGTCTTGGTTTCCTCATCTGCTTAATGAAATAGTTAGACCAATTGATTTCTCAGTTCTCATTTTGTATCCAGATCCTGTTATTATAAAGCATTGGAAAAGTCAACATGTCATTTTAAGTGTCATTTAAGTGTCATTTTATCTAGAAGCTCCAGCTTCTAGGACTTTATAAAGTGATATCAAAAACATTTTGAGTTTTTTTTAAAAAAATTTTATGTCTTTTATTTATTATTGAGAGACAGAGAGAGACAGTACGAGCAGGGGAGGGTCAGAGAGAGAGGGAGGCACAGAATCTGAAGCAGGCTCCAGGCTCTGAGCTAGCAGTTAGCACAGAGCCTGATGCGGGGCTCGAACCCATGAACTGTGAGATCATGACCTGAGCTGAAGCCAGACGCTTAACCGACTGAGCCACCCAGGCACCCCTTGAGTTTTTTTAAAGGCACATATTAATATTTTTTAAAGTTTACCATTTCTTTGCAGGATTATAAAAGGAGTCCCAAAATACTCAGGCACATACTGTACACACACACATTCCCAGATTTCCTTCTGTTTCATTACACCGTGGACGAAGTCTGGCTGATGGGCGTGGCCCCCCTGGATTGAAGATACAGGGCGATATTCTGCAGGACCAGTTGGATTAATTTTAATTTGAAATCTCCTCTTAGACTAAAATTGTCCCTAGACATTAGGCCTTAAGACACACACCAAATCGAGCAGCTCACTTGTTACACCTGTATTTGCTTCCAAAAATAAGACGGAGGTTGTGAAAATTCTACGAACTATTCCTTTTGATCTCCCCTCTTACATTAGGTAAAAGGTTCGATCAGCTTCACCTTTGTTAGAACGTCTCCTCGCATAGACGAGGATATGGGGTGAAATAGCAATAAAGTATGGGGGGGCATTCTGACACCAGAGGGCCGTTAAACATGACGGGGGAGAAAGCAACTATGCAACAGAATGTCCTCGAGAAGGAAAATGATTCTGTCGCATGGCTGCCTCGCTCATTACAAAGTGAAATCCGCCAGCGCACACTTCTGCGGGGCCTTCATCCTCGGCTGTGCAGGAGAGCAGGTCCCCAGGCTGCCCGCAGCCGCAGTCACCGTGAATCTATCACACGTGCTGTGTCCGCGGTTACCTCTCGCTCGCTCGGGCCTCCACGTCCTTCGGAGGCAATTGCAAAAAAGAGATGGAAGATTCTGCTTCCCAGCTCTTTCATGAGTTATTTATTTGGCTCTGCTATCAGGGAGAAGACGGCAGAAAATGTGAGAGCAATTCACACATCAATGTTTTAGGATCCTACGTATAAATGGTGTCGCTCTGGAAAAGCGTCTTCCCATAGGCACTAATTAAAGAGCCATAAGTGCACTTGAGCAGGAGTTGTCTTCTGTTACTTTTCCTCTGTATCGGACATGCTCTTTTCCACTGTGATTTGAACATTATTACTATGCAAACACAAACACAGAAACAAAAACACACACACACACACACACACACACACACACACACACAGAAAAAAAAACCCTCAACAATACAGTAAAGGAAGGCACTGACGAACACTTTGGAAAGACACTGATTTTTCATCACTAAAACCTGCTGCATTCTTGGAAAACATTAAAGTATCACAGGCTTCCCATCCCTGACAGATAATAGGTTCTATAAGGAAAGATTACCGGAAATTATGACAAATCAGCTTGGCTCTACCTCCACAGGCTTAATGATGCATTTTTAGATGCTGGTCACCATTAAAATTGGAAATGATTTTAGGGACACTACTTCTCCATTTATCACATGTCTTCAGTTCAGGGCCACAAAGAAGGGGGAAAATGCAAATGGCACCCAGGCTTCAGAGTGCTTGAAAATCCAAGAACCTTGATATTGATGTGTGTTCAATGTAGATAAAATTTAGCACAAAGTTCACATTCAACACGGCTGATAGGGAAGGTAAAAAAAAAAAAAGATAGTCACAGTAAGGATGTACATAAAAATAACATTATTGAGATTCATTTATTCAATTAATAAGTAACTGAATATCTATTATGAAAGATTCTGTGCTGGAGACTGGAGGGTTCAAAGACGTTTTGAGAACGGTTCCTGCAAGAGTTTGCAATGTTGCGACATGCAGCATATAGACCGTAGGGCTGAGCAGATACGATGACCCTTCACTGGCCTGCAGCTGGGAACGTGCGGTGCCACGCTACCCAGAAAATACACAACCACAGAGCAGGTTACAACCACAGTGGATGAGGGAGGAAAAGCATGTGGGATGTGAAGACTCTGCGAATAGGAAGGTGGAAGAAACGGGCTAAGATTTATCAACCCTAATGCAATTTTCAGAGCTAAACGTCCTAGGAGACAAAAGTCCACTATGAAAAAATGTCCCTACTAAACGAGCCTGGACCAGTGGTTCTTGACCAGAGGCTACAACATACCGTAAGATTGAAGAGTCTGAGTGTAGAGGTTTGTGCCTGCTGACTGGTTGAAACCCTGCTCTCCTTACTATTTAACTGATGAAACGGCCCTGGGTATGTGCCTTTCTGGGCTTGAGACTTCTCATCTGCGAAGCAGGGAAAATAATTACATCCAGAGTGGAGGCTGAAGGACTACGTGAAGAAAGTAGTGTAAGGGATGCCCGGACGGTGTCCGATGTTCAGTCAGAGAGCGGCACCTTTGCACCGTTTTCCTGCCCTCCACACCGCTGAGGTGAGCTTTCCCGAGTGTTCCTGGCTCTACTGCCGCTCACCCGTTACCTCCAGCCGGCCCGATGTTTCCATCGTTATCATACCTCACGGCTTTGTTATTCTGGCTTCACCCAACGTTCACTCATTTGATCTGTGTGTGCTTGTTTGTTTTGTGTTTGTCTTCTTCTTTTTTATGGTTTTTTTTTTAATTTATTTTTTGAGAGACAGAGAGAGAGAGCACAATCAGGGGAGGGTCAGAGAGAGAGGGAGACACAGAATCTGAAGACAGGCTCCAGGCTCTGAGCTGTCAGCACAGAGCCTGATGCAGGGCCAGAACCCATGAACTGCAAGATCATGACCTGAGCCGAAGTCGGACGCTTCATGGACTGAGCCACCCAGGTACCCTTGTCTTCCTCTTAATTTGAGCCCTACAAGGATATTTTGGAGTCTGAAACACAAATGTCTAATAAGTATTTGTTAAATCATTACTACCATTGAGGTGGTGATGGTGGTAATGATGACAGCTTGCCACTGCATAGTTCTTCCTATCTGCTAGCTAGTGTGCCGTGACTTCTAAATACAGAAGTACTGACGCACAGGGGCACACGTGCCCCAATGTTCACAGCAGCACTGTCAACAATAGCCAAATCATGGAAAGAGCCCAAATGTCCATCACCTGATGAGTGGATCGAGAAGATGTGGTATATATACACAATGGAGTACTACATGGCAATGAGAAAGAATGAAATATGGCCATTTGTAGCAAAGTGGATGGACCTAGAGGGAGTCATGCTAAGCGAAATAAGTCAGGCAGAGAAGGACAGATACCATATGTTTTCAGTCAAAAGTGGAACAGGAGAAACTTAACAGAGGACCATGGAAAGGGGAAAGGAAGGGAAAAGAGTTGGGGAGAGGGAGGGAGGCAAATCATGAGAGACTTTTGGATGCTGAGCACAAACTGAGGGCTGAAGAGGGAGGGGGCAGGGGAAGGGGGTGATGGTCATGGAGAGGGGCACTTGTGGGGAAGAGCACTGGGTGTTATATGGAAACCAACTTAGTAATAAACTACATAAATAAAAAAATAAAAATAAATAAATACAGTAGTGTTCCTAATTCTTACAGCAACTCCAAGCCAACCACATAGGTACGTACTGTTATTTTTCCTATTGTATAGATGTGGGCACTGAAGCACAGAGAGGTTAGAAACTTGCCCAAAGTCACATGGTATGTAACAGAATTGAGGGCCAAACCCCGCAGGCTGGCTCTCAAAATCTATTTTCTTAGTCATTAAGTGACCTGGCTCTAAAAGATTCAATGACAGATATGAGCTATGCGCTGCCTGGGGAGCCAGCGAGCTAGGGGACAGGCATGGCCCCTGAGTGACTGAGAGATAGGAGATGAGGCAGATATTAAGAGCCTAGGAGAACATCCTGCACTTCTAATTTTCCCCGAACCCCAGGGCCTGAAGCTATCTTATTTGTAACTGAAAATAAGTTCTCTGTGTTTTGAATATATACACTAAATGACCTGTCGATTACCAGTGTGAATCCTGTTTCATCATATAGTAAAGCCAGGGAGGCCCACAGCCCAGACTCAGGACACAGCTTGAACGGGTTTGGATCGTGGTTCTTAGGAGCAGTTCAACTCTAAGAAAGGTATTTACTCTCTTTGCCCTTCAGTTTCCTCACTTGCAAAATGGGGATTATAGGTGTGTGGTGAAGAGTAAATGAGGTAATATAGAGAACAGTGCCCGGGACAAATGTAGCTCTGATAATTATCTGAGTTTTCAGTTCCTTTGGCCTAGTTCCTGTTAATCGTGGACTTTACTTTCCAAAAATAACAGGTTTCTATGCTTGGAAATTAATCCGTGTCTACACTTGGAAATACAGCTATTGAAGGGGTAAAAACAAAAAAGCATGCACAAGAGCAAATGGGTACTGGAGGCTGAGTCCTCATGAAACGTAGTCAGAGCCAAGTACATGAAGAGTCCAGTTGGTCAGGGCTTTGGTCCCTAGCCCAACCATCAAGTGCAAAGAGTAAGGGGAGGGCACCATGGGAAAGCAGAGCCCAACCACTCCAGGGACGGAGCAGAAGCACATCAGAAGCAGGCCAGGAACCAACACAGGACCTGGACTCTGCAGTCACCCAGTAATTGACTCAGTTGAGTTCATACCTCCTTCATAATCGCCTGGTGTTTGCCACTCTCCCTCTCATGATCAAAATAAGATATTGGACCTCATTGTGCATCATGCCTGCAAGGCGCCTGTCTTGTGAATGCCAAGCCCTCTAGATCCCAGGGTCTTAGAAAAGACCTTGTCACCATGTACACAGGCCTTTCCACAAGCTCTTCCCCCAACTTAAAACTCCCTCGTTCTGTGCCCTATCACTGTGCAGTGCACATCCCCATCAACCTCTAAATCCTGACCACAACACCTAGCAGACTAAGACCAACCAGTTCTGTCACCAGGGTTAATGTTGGCTATCTCCCTGTTTTTAACAGTGATTTAAGGTGACAACTCCATAAAGACTAAAAATCTTCCCTGGTGTTGACCTTTGAATCAGTGGATGATGGGTATTGGGTCCTTGATATTTTGAGGTAGGTATTTGATATCTGTTGAGTTTCTTTTTTTTTAAGAAACAGATGATCTGGCCTACAATACTGTTCTACTGTCACCAGGTAAGGTGCAAATCGGATGTTCTCATCGCCCTCTTCTCTTCACATTGTACTAATCGAGAAGGAAAGAAGACAGGAAGAGGTGATACGCTCTCTGGGGCAAACCGTTGAGCTCACATTCTGCTTCTACCTCCGGTTAGCTGTGACTTTGGGGTGTTAGTCTCCTCCTCTGCCCAATGGAAGTACAGCATGACCTTTCAAGGTTGTTGTGAGGAATATATAAAACAGTGGGTGCTGGGCCGAGGTAAATACTCACTAAGTGTGAGTTCGCAGTAGCCATTCTCATCATCGTTATCAACCTGTGAGATGGAGTCCACTGTATTCAATACTTAGAAATCGACCATGTTTATAGATTTTTTGCGTGCCATTTTTCAAGGACCACCATACATCCTGCTGTATGCATAATAATCCTTAGCATTTAGAGTACATGTTATGCAGGGAGAAGACAATGAGAGACAAAATATGAGAAGTAATCACTGGACAGATAAATTACATATATTTGTTAAGTGCATTTTGCATTCAGTTTAAAGGTAGAAATACCAAAGTTATATGATTTTTACTTAATTATTTTTGAGAGAGAGAGCATGAGCAGGGGAGGGGCAGAGAGAGAGAGGGAGGCACAGAATCTGAAGCAGGCTCCAGGCTCTGAGCTGTCAGCACAGGGCCCAACACGGGGCCCAAATTCATGAACTGTGAGCTAATGTCCTAAGCTGAAGTCGGATGCTCAACTGACTGAGCCACCCTGGTGTCCCCAAAGTTATATGATTTAAAATATCCTTAAGAAAGGTGATAGGCTGTCCAAAGCAATGCTGTTCTTTTAAGGAATGTGTTCACATATGGAGAATCTGGATCTTCGTATTTACTGATGCAGAGCTGCTCCCATCTCTTCCCATCGGCACAGAGAAAATAACATTTACCAGAGGCAGCTGCACCGCAAAGCCCTGCTTTCCCTGTGCCCACACAAACTCACACACCCGGGAGCATCTTACCACAGGGTTTGAGTGCACACACACAGAGGAGTTTGTTTTTACAATCAATGGATTCAATGTTCAATTCCACTTAATGACATTTTCCTCTTTCTAGATACCTTAACTCTGGAGTTAAAATATAGTTTTTCCTATAAAATTGTTGTGAAGGTGTCAGACTCCGCAGGCCAGCAGGCTTTATCTCATCATTTATCCAGACCACTATCCGTTCTCGCTTCAAATCAGACTTCTAATCAATTCTATATTCTTGTTCAAGGTGTGTTTCTCATTTTTTCCTTCTAGGCAGGTGTTCATCCCCTTGTTCTTTATTCTTGTTCATTTCACACACAACTAGTCCCATTCAAGAAAAACATGTCCTTATCCAATCTGTTGTGTTTTACAAATGAATTTCCAAACAGAAAGTCATTGTTTCCTTCCACGTTCAGAGATTCCAATGGCAGGCACTTGAAACTAAATTGAAGACTAATCATTTCACTAATATTTTAAATGATCACAGGTACAAAAACAAACTGTGATATATGGAAAGGTACTGAGACCTTTTTTTGGATAACTCGGAAATTATACGACCTCTGGAGGCATATTTCTCTACCCTGCGAAGCTCTAAGCTCTCTACTGAAGAGACAGAGACACTTCACAGGAAGTTGATTTCAAACTGACTTATTCTTTAACCTAGAAGTGTATTAATCAGAATTACAGCTACCAGGACCAAGTACCAACTCTGGCTCTCCTACGTGTCATGTAGGAGATCCTCTTGGTACAATGTGAGCCTCTACGTCCACCTCCAGGCAAGCTATCCCCGAGGTCACACAGCAGAAAGACTCTCAGATCAAACTAAAATCCTTCAATCACATGGTTTTCAAAATCAATTTACACAATAGTTTAAGAAGAAGAGGAAAAGAGGTAATAAGATCAAATACACTTAGGGTGCAAGCAAGATGGCAAGACCATACAGTCTGAATTTTGAGGGCATAATGTCCACGTGCCTCGTCTCCCTCTCTCAGCCACAGGGGCTATCCTGCGGTGGTGTCATTATAAGGTCGCAAGGTGACATCTGCGCAGGGAACCCGCAGACAGAAGGTGCCCTGAACCAATGACACAACCTTTCTCTAGCTGAGAAAAACTGGGACAAAATACAACTGACCACAGTCTTGTTAATTAGCCTAATGAGCAACCGTGGATCCTAAGTTTTCTGGGCAGAGGAAACATGGGTCCATAAGAGCCATCACTGGTGGGTGACCAAATTTAGATTTCCTGGGATTTCCTATCAAGTACTGATGTCTAGTTAGTGCACCTGAAGATTTAGTGCCTCATACTTTTTGTCTCATATGTACATCTAGTATCCAGAAGCCTCATAAATATTGAGTACTCTTGGTGCTCCCATCCCTGTGCACACATTCTTCAATTGTTACCGACTAGTTGTATATTCAACACATGCCATGAATTATGTTTACCAGTTCTTTAAGATACCGTCAAAAGTTTTACCTACTTTATTCAAATTATAAACATATTTATGTAAAAAATGTGAATACCTAGAAAAGCAATCGCCTATGACTTACAGCATACAAGGCATTGAAAAGATCTTGAGACCCCACAGAATCTCTGAGAGGCTGGAGAACAGGGAATACAGAAGACTAGGAAGTAAGAACCAAAGCAAAGGTCATGCTCCTGAAAGACATGGCTCCCTTTAGCAGAGCCACTGCAGAGGCAAAAACTGTCAACTACCCCACGTGATTGTGTTATTGAAGAACCAAGTTCCGCTGGAGTAAGGTCAGGCAAGGCTCATGTCTGCTCCTGGATGTGCCGTGACCGAGAGAAGAATCTAGCCCACTGGATTCCACAGTGGGAATGACCAGGGCTTCTGAGGAATGCATAAACCAGAGCATTCCCACAGGAGCAGTGGATACCAGACAAAGGATAAATGTCCCAAACAAAGCATTTAACCATTATCCCTATTTACTATCTTACAGAGGTGCATGACTAAAACCCAGCTACATGCCAATGAATTGAAATTTATCTCAATTTTAGTCATATGTATCAACCAACTGAAAAATCTATCAGCCTTCTTAAAAGTATATCTCCACAGACATTTCAATTCCCTACACACACACACACACACACACACACACACACACACATTTTCCAGTCTTCCAAATCCTAGTAAATGACATAACTATTTACTCAGCCAGGAAAAAAATTATTAAATAAACTATGCATCTTTAACATCATGCTTAGATCTCTCTTTCCCTCATAGCAAGTCCTTCGAGAATTCCAAATGATGACCTTTAAAGCATATCCTGTAACCAATTACTTCTCTATATCCTTCTCTATATCCTTCTCAGTTTTTCCTCAAACCATTTATTGCTGGTAAGTATTATATATCTTTTGGTTTATTTTCTATATTCTCCACATAATAATTTAAAAGCCCCTTGAGCAGGTATTTTGCTGGCATTTTTGTTAGGTGTTATATCCCCAGCACCTAGAAAACTGTCTGGCACACAGTAGGTGCTTTATGAAATATACTGAATGTATATAAGATATTATTCATGATTCTGTTGTAACTATTGTAAGTTGATGCCTTCGTCATCCTAGATAAAATCAAATCAAACTAAAGAACATCAGTTTCATAGTCCATGATTGTGGAGTGTGGCCACAAAGGTCTACTCAAGGGTAGTAAGGCCGGATTTCCTGTATATACAGGTCAGCACACAGGTAACCTACAATCTGCAGAGTTCCATGGCAACTGTGCGTCTAGTGCGTGAGGACATCAGCGGGGAGAGAAAGTGAAGACAGACTGTCAGGGTGGTGAGCCTCGAGTCTCCTGTGGGACGTGGCTATATGAGCAAGCCTGGACCCCCGGCTCGGTTTATACCAGGAAAGGAACTGGCCCGTCTCCAGTCAGGACTTCTCCAAGGGCTGGGGTCTGACATCCAGTCTCACAAAATAGTGGTGCTGCCCCATCTCCATGAATGTTCCCCAACAGAGGCTGTTCCAAAGCCAAACTGCGTGTGCTCTCTGCCATTCACCCTTTACTGAGAGGTATCTGTTCAACTTTGAATTTTAGACGTAGGTTACAGGCATTATACTATTTTGTAATCAGTTGTAGGAAGGGTCCCCCAGGAACATGGCAGCTGGAACACCTTTTGGCTACAATTACCTTCCAACTGAACATCCAACCCTGATCTGAGCTAAGGAGCTGCTAGAACAGAGAGGGTCTGTGGTGTATGACTAAGCCTTTAAACACTGACGAGGTGCCCACGGAGGGACCAGTGATTATTTTGGAGGGCCTTGAAATGGGTAAATCATATCAAAACTCAAGCCAAAGAAAAATGTCCAAAAAAAGCCATTAAAATTATAAGGAAGATGAGTTGGTTAAGTTAGACTTGCCTTTTCATAAACCAGAAGATGCTGTAAAGTCACTGTGGTCAAAATAGTATGGAGAGCTGTGCATTTGGATGGGTGTTAGCAAGTAAGAGACAACCTATAAATCAATCTTACAATATATGGGGCTTCATTGAGACCATGGTAATATTTCAGTACCTTGGTGAAAATGATCATTTAACAAATGGTAAGATCACAGAGGCCATCCCTTCAAAAGAAATAAAGTTGGACTTCTTTATGCACCACGTGCAAGGGGAAATTTCACACCAATTCAAGTGTTAAATGTACTAACTCAGGAGGAAAATAGGAGATGTACATAAAATCTACAGGTTGAGGAGAACGTTATAACCAAAACTAAAAAAACAGAAATATGTGATTACATGAAAGATGTTCATATTAGTCTGACAAAAAACACCATAAATGAAAATAGTGAACAACGGAACTGATAAGTTAGAAAACGTACATGCTACTTGTATATTGGATACAAGCCTACGGCCAGATATATTTACATGCCATCTACATATATATGTATATATGATTTACAATGTGAGTTTTAAAGCTTATTTAACATTATGCAGAGGAGCATACTTAAATGCTTAACAGACAGATAAAATGAAAATAAATAATAAGAATATTTCATCTAGTCTGATTAAACTAGAAATATAAATAATATTTTTCTGGGAAAATATACTCTCAAATATTTAAAGAAAAAAGTGAATTGTTACAGTTTTTAAAAATAAAAACACAATCTTGAAACATTTATTAAAATTAAGAATACACATGCCTTTCAAATCTATTGCTTTGAAATCAACCCTATAAAAATACCAGAACTTCAGGATATAAGTGGAAGGATACATTATCAAGCGCAGAGACACACGCACACATGTATACAAATACACTCACACACACACATATACCCCTACTAATAGGATCTTTGATTAGAGTCATATCCACACACATAGTCTCAAAGTGAAATGTGCACCATCAACAGATCGACAGGGAAATGTTTAAATAACACCCATTAGGGGCGCCTGGGTGGCTCATCTGTTACGTGTTGGACTTCAGCTCAGGTTATAATCTCACAATTCAAGAGTTCAAGCTCTATGTCCGGTTCTGTGCTGACAGCTCAGAGCCTGGAGCCTGCTTCAGATTCTGTGTCTCCCTCTCTCTCTGCCCCTTCCCCATTTGTTCTCTCTCTCTCTCTCTCTCTCTGTCTCTCTCTCTCTCTCTCTCTCTCTCTCTCTGTCTTTCCCTCTCTCAAAAATAAATAAACATTAGGAGCGCTTGGGTGGTTCACTCGGTTAAGTGTCCAACATTGTCTCAGGTCATGATCTCACCGTTTGTGGGCTCAAGCTCCCCGTCAGGCTCTGTGCTGACAGCTTAAAGCCTGGAACCTGTTTCAGATTCATGACTCCCTCCGTCTCTACTTCTCCCCCATTCGCACCCTCTCTCTCAAAAATGAATAAATGTTAAAAAAAACTTTTTAATTAAAAAATTTTAAATAACAGTAAAAAATTTTTTAAACCCTTAAAGCAGAGTATAGACTATAGAATATTATGCAACCATAAAAAATAAAACCATAAACATAAACCAAACATAAAACAACAATCTCCTCTTGCGTGTATGACCGGATCCCAAAGACACCAGCCCGGATGGTCACTCAGACGGGGACGGTGGTCATATCCATGCTGCCTGCCGCACACCTTTCATGCCCATCAAGCAGCACCTAATGAGAATGTATGATTTACACGGAGAGAACTATAAAGCCACGTTCCCTATTAAAAGGCAGTGGTGCAACTATACCTTTTTTTTTCTCACTTAAACATATACTTTCAAAATAACTTACTGCTTCCATTAGCTGCTAGTCAAAGAACAAGAAAAATTACCGGATGCCCATCATTAAAAGAACTTTGATATAATTAAGCAAAACTGAAAGCAAGTCACATTCTCTTTGTGCTTTCCAACAACTGGAAGAATACAACAAAGACAGAGTTTGGCTGGACAGTTAATAAAGAAAACAAATTAAAGGCAAGCACTTTGCGCGGGGACATCTGAATCTCAGTGGCAGATGCCAAATTAAAAAAATAAAGAAATGAAATGCCATAGATCAAGCAGCGGCGGTGGCCCTCTGAACCAGCGGCTCCACAGGCCCGGGGCCGCAGTCCGGGCCGCAGGTGCCCTGGTGTCCTTCATTTCTCTTTGACTGTGACAGGGCCTCTTGAATGAGGACACTAGGTGGCATGCCTGCCAAACCCTGGAATGCCATTAAGCACCAGGAAGGGGTGCCATTCTGATTCTATTCGGAGATCGTATTTCCCCCTCCAGGCTAAGGAGGCATTCTCAAACACAGACGGGCTCTGAGTCTTTCTAACAAGAAGATCAAAAATTCCGGGAGGCTACTGAGCAGGATGGAGTCAAAAATCGAGTAACTTTATAGCATAGGCGCCAGGGAAGAACGCATAAGTCTCCTCGTGGGTCATCTGAAGAGTGTTAACTGTGAATTCTCAAACCCTTGCCACAGAGAGGAATTTCATAAAATTAATTCTATTTCAGATAAACCCATTTTAGCAGACGAGCGTCTCCCGGCATGGTTGACTCTGTGTGGAGGAATATAACCAGCCCACCTCTGAAAATAACTGTCCTTGTGAGCCTGGGCTTGTCCAGAATCCTTAGACCTGATTCTGGAACCCCCAAGTCAGCCAGGCCAATTTTCCGGTCAGCCTCCAGCAGTCGGAGGCAGCTAAAATCCCTCCAGTTCTCCTATCAACCTGCTCACTTAAAAACCGCAGTGACCACTTATCATGAGTAGAACGGTGTCACGTTCTGCCAAAGTATTGCACGCAGATACGGCTGCCTGTTCGAAATGACCCACATAATCCTTCAGTGATTAGTTTTATGAGACAAGAGATGAATAGTCACTTGGGCTTCTTTACTGAGTCAGAGGCTGAGGTTCTGACCGGTGAGAAGCAGTTTCTCTGGAGGTCTGGTTGCATGAAGATGCATAATCTCTTCCTCTTTGGTCTTTTTTTAAATGTTTTTATTTATTTTTGAGAGAGAGAGAGAGCAAGAGCATAAGTGGGGGAGGGGCAGAGAGAGAGGGAGACACAGAATCGGAAGCAGGCTTCAGGCTCTGAGCTGTCAGCACAGAGCCTGACGCGGGGCTCGAACTCATGAACCGTGAGATCATGACCTGAGCCGAAGTCGGACGCTTAACCGACTGAGCCATGCAGGCGCCCCTCTTCCTCTTTGTTCTTCAGCACATTTTGAAAACCGGGGCCTTCAGTTCAGGGGTGCCTGGCCAGATGCCTATATTCCCTACCGAACATCTATATTCTCTGTTGGTCAGACTTCTTAGCAACTCAGGCCAATGGATTTTTATCCTTCATCTTCAGTCTCAACTATGCTCCATCCACCTCAGGAGTCCCCCGCACACCCACCATGTATAATCTGTGCCATGACACACGGGGCCCAGGTTTCTACCTGCCTTTGGACGCCATGGATGGGGCTGGTGGCGCTTCTGACCCACGGCTGCTGCATTTCCTTGAACTCCAGCCAAGGGTCATCCCCTTGGTCACACTGTAAAAGCATTCTAGTCAGACAAAAACAATCTTGGTGATCGAAGTCAGAAGAGTGTATCTTAGGGGGTATGGTTATGCAGTAGGAGGGGGCACAAGGGAACTTTCCGGAAAATGCCTAAAACTCCATCTAGATGGGAATTATACAAGTGTATAAGTAAAAATGTCATCACGCTGTACACTGAAGATGTATGCCTCTCACTGTATGCAAATAGCAGCCAAGGGAAGTATCCTATGCCAAAGTTGATCATTATTTGCCCATCTGGCTCCTCTCTAGGGTGGCCATTGACTCAATTTACTCATTTGATGTGTGTGTGAAGGGGAGAGCTCATTCTCCTTCAGAGTTCTTGAACACTGTGAACGACATCAAAGTAGTAAACAGATAAATCCCCAAACTGGTGGGCGGAGGGATTTGCATTCATTTCTTGTTCCCCTCCCTTGGCTTTGGCAGGATAATTTCAATAAGGAGACAGTTCTCTTTGTCATATTACTGTGTGTGTGTGTGTGTGTGTGTGTGTGTGTGTGTGTGGTTAGCAAAGCCTATTTTCTAGAAATGTATATTGGAAGCCACAGCTGGAAGCCTTTGTGCTACCTGTGAAATTCATTGCAGAGGCATCTTTGAAATGATGTTTCTCTATTGTGATTCTCTACGAATTTGGAGCTACACTGAGAAAGTGACAAGGAGAAAAAGATTGTGACTATAATCAGCATGTTCTCCCAAAATAAATATGTTCACCTTGTTGAAAGGCTATCGGAAGTCTTGAAAACTATAAACATCTAGTCCCTAATACCATGAACTTTGTTGAAATTTTGCCAAATAGAATGATCAGCCCTAAAAGAGGCCTGCGAGAAAAAGCTGTGGACTGCACCAGTCCGACAGTCCAAAATAAATGTTCTGTCCTCCTTTTTCTTCTTTTCTTCTTCCCGTATTGGCCAGATGATACATGGCCTTCCTCATTTATCCTGATCAACTTAGTTTTCAGACACTCATAGCAAGAAACTAACTCAACCCTTGTTTGTAACCTAACTAACTTTATGGTGGCTTTATGGGGCACAGAAGCAAGTGACTTACGCAACTAAAGACACGAGGCTCCTTTCCTCTCCTGTATTGCAATGAGTCCAGTCGTTAATTCATACCATATACACGAAATGCATCGGGAGTGCACACAGGCCTTAAAAGCAGAGGAGGCTAGGGGCGTCTGGGTGCATCGGTCCGTTGAGAGTCCAACTTTGGCTCAGGTCATGATCTTGTGCTTCGTGGGTTTGAGCCCCACGTTGGGCTCTGTGCTGACAGCTCAGAGCCTGGAGCCTGCTTCAGATTCTGTGTCTCCCCTTCTCTTTGCTCTTCCCCGCTCACTCTGCTTCTCTCTCAAAAATAAATAAACATTAATTTAAGAAAAAAGCAGAGGAGGCAGAGAACAATGAGGACATTAAGTAACTTGGTAAATCAAAAGTAAATTAATTCTAGCTTAAACTGGATAGGCCTTGTTCTCAGATGAAAATATAATTTTTAACAAATGAATCCAACCATCTGGAAGCATGTTTATTTATTTAGACTCTGTTTGAGTCAAGAAAAAGTAGAAAATAGCTTATAAAAATACACCTAAGTGCAGCTCTCTACATGGGTGGGAAGCTGACTGAGGGACAGAGAAGAACATCTCTGCTGAGAGCTGGTGGGGATATTCCCGACCCAGGTCAAGTCGCCACGTTGGGTGTGTTAGGGACAGGGCACTCATTTGTGTCTGAGCCTTCAGGCAAGCAGAGCAGAGGGGAAAAGGAGATTAGCTACATAAAACACAAAAACAGTTTGCTTGCTGTATTGCTATCTCTGACACTGAAACTCAAGAATACTTCTCATAAATCCTAAGAAGTGGATGTTCCGTAGTGAGTGAAGCAAGAGCTCCAGGTGAGTTGATGAGTAAATTGCCACGTCATCCATGAATCATGTGTGGGCTCTACCATAGACAATATGTTTTCACATATCACAGGTTGCAAGTGTTTCTTGAATTGCATAGAACAAGAGAAATTAAGCAGAAAATGGAAAAAGAAGGAAAAAGAAGAAAAATAATGCAATAGAGGGTCAAGCTTGGACCAATGTGGACACTATGTTGTGAATGAATCACAGAATCCAATCTGATACACTTGAGAGACAAAATACTTATACTAATGCTAATGCTAATGCTAATGCTGAATCTAACAGACACATGGGAAGAGGGGAGGGGCCTAAGAGTCACTGATCAATCAGTAAGTCCAGGCCCAGAGCAAACTGGCTCATGTGCATTTTAGTGCTTATTCCAGCATTATTTGGCAACCTCTAATTATCCCTGCCCAGAGGAGAGGCACACAGACACATGACATAGAGGAGAAACTAAAATAATGGAGCCAAAGGCCTTCATCTTTAAAGGTGAGAAATGAGGCTCAAAAGAGTCTTGCCAAAGATCACTCATCTAGGGAAAGATGTTTGGTGACACTGTTACCAAAAACAGAAGATAAATTATCACTTCAGCAACTAGTCACCTACTAGTGAGACATTAATCCCAGAAGATGCATACGGAGTATCAGTAGTCTGAGTTCCTGACTTACCCCCCCCTTATTTTCCCTGAATCTCACCAATAATGGGTAGAGGAGGAAGGAATTACATACAAAATATGTTAGCTTTGTACATTCGCGCTCATCCGCCAGCCTCCACCTTGGAGGTCAGGGCTGCGTTTTGTTATGCTCGTGGGATAGGTGTACCCTCTCTGCTCGCTGCCAACATGCTAAACTGTAGCCATTAAATATGGATGTTGCTTGGAGTTCAAATATGATGCTTACCATCAGGATTCCATTTGCATTTACAGTTAGGATGGGAGTGAACTTGATGGGAGGTGCCCCAGAGAAACTTACAAAGTAGAACTGAAATGTTATTATTTACGTAGCAGGGTTCTCCGCCTGAGGAGAAGCGACAGGTGCCGTGGTTTCCGTCATGCGGACGGAGGCTGTCTACAGCACTGGAGGGGTCAATTTTGCAGAGGTCTGCTTGCAAGAGAGAGGGAAGGGTCATCTGGGAAACACACCTGCCTAAGTGAAGAGGGCACGCTGGTCCCCAAGCCTGAGCCAAATGTAACACATGCGATGGGAAGATGAGAGGGTGAGTCGTCACCCTTCAGCCCGCTGCCGTGGTTCACACTAGCGTTCTAGCAAGAATCTGCAAACAGTATCACGGACATTCTGTTTTCTCACTAAAATGTGAATTTAGGGCTTATAAGAGTGCACTCTGGGCCACATGCCAAAGAAGGCACCAGATCTGAACATCCACCTGCTTACTTTGCCTCTCCACCTGGATGTCCGAAAGGCGGCTGAAATGCAAGTGTGGAAAAACCATAGTCCATGACAGTTTACCCAAATGTCTGGATTTCTCAGTGTTCCAGAATTTAATGAATGGCATCAATCTGGCTTCCCAAACCACCTCTGCCACCTTCACAGTTTCTATTTCAAAACTGCATTTGTATCACCATTCTATCCCTTCCTCCTGCCCACCCTTCTCTGCAGCCCTCGTGTTAGTTTCTGTAACATACGCGCCTTTCTTGCTCCCAGTCACGGCTTGAGACGCTTCTTCTGTCGGGAAAGCTTCACCAGCCCTCCCAGCCAGCCAGCAAGGAGTGGGCCGTTTTCTCAAGCCTGGCGGGCTCTCGTGCAACAATGGGCCAAAGCAAAGCCTCCATGACAGTCCTAGGGAGCCACTGTATCTGCTAAGGTTCAGAATCGCTGTCTAAGGAAACCTGCAGGTTGAGGTGCACCCATGTGCCAGACATCCTCTTTCTGTTCCCCTGGATCTACTCACTGACCTTCTCCATATCCCTGTCCACCGAGAGGGGTGGCCACCCTCAGGAGATGGCAAGAGGCCATGGCTCTTTGAGATTTCCAGTGTTGCCTACTGGCCTTTGGATGTGTGTGGTGTGAGGGTCCCAGCGGCCTCCTCCCAGGGCAGCTGTGAGGTCCCCCATGGCCCCACGCCTGCGGCTTCCTGGATGTGACCGGCCTGTCAGCATTGCTGGGAGCCGTCAGAGCAGAAAACCGTCCGACCTCTCTTACAGGATCACATACGACGTCCCTGCTTCGATCATGATGAATCCTAGCCATTGATCCCTAACGAGAACTTCAATAAAATATATTTTTAAATGTTTTTGTTTGTGCCTAAAATTTAATTCACAATTGAATAACTGCTGTGTTGTTTCAGACGCTTAAAGCAAGGGCCCCGTGAAAACGCTTTGTGCCAACTTGCAAGGCCCATCATTGTTCGGTCATTTCTGCCATCCTTTATGATGTATCTGACAAGTTATTATTGGCACTTTTCGGCTGATTTGAAGAAATTATTATAAAAGGGGATTTCTATAAATGCGTGAGTACTGGGTTATCATACATTTGCGTTTCATTGACAAAGTTGTATTTTCTACAGCCGTGTGGTCTCAAGTAGATCAGATTTCCTGCCTAGCAACAGTACTCCGTTGGCTTCTAAGTGTGGGGGAATGGACTCACACTGGGAATTACACACACTAGGAAGGTGGGCACGATCCAGACGGGAGAAACATAAGGAGATGGACAAGTCATAGGATCCTAAGAAGAAACATGTGACTTTGGGGGGTTTCCAGCAAAGAGCCTGGTCTATAGCCAACAGTGGCCTGAGATGCAGTTCCTGTGGACACTTAACCTCACAGACCTGGAGTCAGCTCGGGTGGCCAGATAATCTTCTGACCCAGTGGCCTCGCTGAACCCTGTGGGTGGTCCCTGACCCTGCAGATGGCTCTCTGTGAAGTGGGGTGCTCTCGGACAGAAATCCACATCCTTTCCCACCTCAGCATGGGGCAGGAGACACTGTAAGCCTTGCTGTCTTATAGGAACCAAAGGTTTCTGGTTCCATATGTTCACATGCCGAAGTCCACATATTGGAAGAAATTCAACTTGGTGACAAAACAAAACTGAAACAAGCGACCTTGGTCCTAGCTACAAGTTTGTCACTACTGGCTGTGACCAAGGCAACCGTCACCGCATTTCTAGGCCTCCGGCTCACTGACCATAAGATGTTCTCAAGTTTAAATCCCTCTGGTATGACCTCCTCTGACCCCACCAAACCTCATGTTGGCAGCGGCCAAGTGGCCACTTCATTTTCTTTTTTCTCTTTCTCTCCTCTTTCTTCTAAATTTTAGGAAAATGCACTTAGGTTCTAAAACATCCAAATAGGCGCATCCTACTGATCCAACCAGAATTCCTTAAACTAGTGTCACAGAACACTGTGATGACAGCGATGCTCTGATTTATCAGGTAAGAAGGTGATAAACACACGTCCTGTCACCTCTTTCTCTTGGTCACGTTTCCGAAAGCTTCCGTGAGCTTGCCCCCTTCCCTGGTTGGCCTTCCATCCTGATCCCCCAGGGAGGCTAAAAATGCACGTTTCCTGTGGACTTTCAAACGTTAGCAATGTGCATGTGTGAGACAGGATGGGGGGCACTGAGATGGACTTGCCGATAGGCTTTTGAGAAACACAAAGCAAACCAATTTTCTACACTTTCTAACAGTGCCAATTTCAGTCTCCTAAATGAGATATTTATTTCAAAACTCTTATACATAAAACTTTAATCTTAAAGAACAAAACAAAATTATACTACTGTCCACCTTGGTCTTCTGTTCTGGAAAACCTAAATAAAACCTCATCTAATATGACAAAATTAACATCGCTGTGAAATTTGTATTGGGTGCTCTCTATCCAAACTTAAAAATTGACATTTCCCTAGATTTGTGATATTATTCAGTACATATTTTACCTAAACTAGATACCATAGCACATTTTCCAATATTATGGATTTTTTTTTTCTAAACTCATTGGAGTTTCCCAAGTTCAATATAATACATAGCCATCTGCAAGCAAATATTCACTAAATTTCACGTAGTAACAGGTAAATTTGCAACTTTTTTTTTTTTGGTCCAGCAAATGGTAGACCAGAATCAAATATAAAAACCAGTATTTGCACCAACTTACTCTCCTGCTCATCTCTCTTCAAAATCATAGCTTTCCAAATAAAAGAAATTGAAATTCATCACATGAACATACTATTCCAAATTAAAACAAAAGTTATTTAAGTTCTTACAAAGAGTCATTCATGTTGTCTAAGAAAACACTAGGAAGGGCAGGATTTCAGGTTAAAAGTGTCAAATTCCTGTGTTCACTGTGTCCTTCATTATGAACAATTTGAAAATCTTTTTCTCTCCAGGAAGGACTAGTGGGTAACAGCTGAGTCTAAATGACAGCAGCTCTGTGGTATCAAGAGCCCACATTTCAGCTAATTTTCAGTTCTTATTATCTTGATACCATGAGACGGGATTTAATAGATGGTTGGAACATCTATAACATGACATTTAGCAAAGAACATGTCAGCGGCATCTGTGGCCTCAACAAAGATGGTGCCTCCAAAATATAAATCAAAGAAAATACAAGAACATCTCAGAAGAAAAGGATGACAGTGATCGCGCACACTTAAAATATTTTGAATGCCTCAGGGAACGTATGGGGCAAGTGATGTTAAAAATAATGATGCACCAGCCAAAGACGGTTAGCTCTCTGCTAAGAGAGGAGGAACGTAGTAAAATAAGAAAATCTTTAGATTGTTCTTAGACTGTGTGGGTTCAAATGAGAGCCCCACCTCACTCTGTTTCCTTGGTGATTCTCTTCTCCTCTAAGAGCCTCATGGAGTTTTCTCAGCTATAAATAGCCAAAGGGATGCCTACCTTTCCCAATTTATGTAGTTGTCATATGAATCAAGGAAGTGTACACGGAAACACTTTTTAAATGACTAGTCTCCTCGGAGTACAACCTATGTAACAGAACATTCTACTATTCAGAATAATTTTTAACAGAACATTGTATTATAACAGAGCATTGCTTTCTATTAGAGCACAGCTATAATTGAGATTATAAACCAAAAGAGGTACGGATTCTATATGCAAATTTATAAACCTAAAACCCAGGGACAGAATGTTTAAAATTATCAGTTTAGAGCAGTCTCGGGCTCACGGCAAAATGGAATGGAATGTGCAGCACTTCCATTCACACCCTGCCCAACACACAACGCATTTCTTGGACTCTCTCACCAATAATGTGTGTGCAAAAGTTGGTTCATTAGGGTCTGGGTAGCGATGATTTGTGAAGATGGTTTCTTTGCTGAAAACTGCATTATGTCAAACTCCCAACACAGCGGAATGCCTCTGTTCATCTTAAATCAGAAACGAAGGATTTCTCGGATACCTCTGAGAGCTTGATAAGTTCTTTGTGGGGTCAGCAGGAGACTGAGCTCCACCGGATCAACCTAGGAGACTAGATGGGTGGGGTTATGTTGGGTTCTGCTTGGATCCCAGACTTCGTTACAAAGACCAAACGTGTCTGAGTATTCTCCTTGGAAAATGAGAAAGAAATCCACAAATGCCATTCTACATTCTTCATGGAAAGCTGAGGAGATTCAAACAGAGAATATCCGGGCAAGAAATGAGAGTCCAGGAGCGGAGGTAGGGTCATGACTGGAGGAGATGCGTCAGCACATCCCTGCAGGGGAGGCTGGAATCCCTCCTGGTGGCCTCCAGACGGTCCGCACGGGAGCCAGGACACACAGTCTGCCTTTCATACTTTCCAGTCCTGACAGCTCAGTTATATGCCAAGGACAGCTGTCATTAGGTCAGGTAAGAACTTTCCCTCTCGATTTTCCTTAGTTGTCCCATCTGACTTCGATGCTGAGACGTCAGAAACTGAATAGAGCACAGTGGTAGAGCAGGGCTGGAGCTCAAGGCGGGGAGAGAGAAGGAGGCCCCATACCCCAGTTCCTCCAGCAAATGCCCGGCCTGACGCAGGCCCTAACAGGAGTGTGGGAAAGCCTTTTACTTGGTTGCTTGACTATCCTACATCAGACTGGACACTTATTTACTGACCTGAAACTCTATTTGAAAGGTACTTATCCATTTGGCCCTGGTCGAAACTAGCACCCACGAGAACACTAACTAGGGCAGTGCTTTCAGTGGAAGACACAAAGGCATCCCCAGTGAAAGGAACCACCAATGCTTAGAAACAACCTGGTTGGTTGCGCAGTTTTTGTGCCGGAACTGCCTTATAGGAGTCACTACCAGACACCAAGGATCACGTGGCCCCACAAACGTCATCACGTACAATCCTGTACTCTCAGCGCCGGAGAACACAGCTCTCTGAATTGTCATTTCTACCCACACTTCTTGATTCTTCAACTTTAATGCCATCACTATTCCATGAAGAAGGTACCCATGTAGGTTCCCTTTTTACCTTTCTGCAATTCAGACTCTGTTCAAGAATGCTCTGGATCAACCCCAGCCTGTCCACACAAGTTCAAGTGGTCATCTGCTGGTCCTGTATCCCAGTGCATCCTTATCTAACAATGACCTTTTCTTTCTTTCTCTCTTTCTGTCTTTCTCAGAGAGCACAAGCAGGGAGAAGGGCAGAGGAAGAAAGAGAAAGAGAGAGAGAGAGAGAGAGAGAGAGAGAGAGAGAGAGAGAGAGAGAGAGAATCTTAAGCAGGCTCCATGCTTAACACAGAGCCTGATGTGGGGCTCAATCCCATGACCCTGGGGTCATGACCTGAGCTGGAATCAAGAGTCAGATGCTCAACCAAGCCACCCAGGCACCCCCAACAATGATCTTTCTTTCAAATGCTTTCTATACCTTTCCTGACCTGGAGCTATTCACAGAAGAATGAATTTCTTTGAGGCAAGGTGATACCTTCAGACTTTCTCACCTTCAAAAGTCATAAGTTGAGTAGCAAAAGGAAAACACAGGAAGTAAATATTTTTAGCTCCTTTAGACATATGAAGACCTACCTAATGGAAGATTCTTTGCATTTTGTTCTACTTTCAAAGAGCAGAGCTGTAAGTTGTGGGTAAAAACAGATTTAAGGGCCAGTAACTCTCCATCAGTTAAAGTTCTGTACAATGTCAATAGTTAACTTGGAAACCAACAATTGCTGCATTGTTGAAAGTGCTGGAACAGAAGAAAAGTGAGAAATGCTGAACATATATTGTAAGAGCAATTTTTTTGTATCAGGAGGGAATGTAGACTGGATGTCTACAAGCGCCATTCCTAGTAATACTATGGGTAGGCCAAGGCACAGAGTAACCATGAGGTAACCCAAGGTTCAGCCATTCATTCACTCCACAAAACACATCTAGCCATCTACACTACATCCATAGCTATTTTAAAGCCCAAAGATGGAGGGGCACCTGGGGGCTCAGTCAGTTAAGCGTCCGACTTTGGCTCAGGTCACGATCTCACGATTCATGGGTTTCAGGCCCGCGTCAGGCTCTGTGCTGACAGCTCAGAGCTTGGAGCCGGCTTCAGATTTTGTGCCTCCCTCTCTCTCTGCTCCTCCCCTGCTCATGCTGTCTCTGTCTCTCTAAAAAATAAATGAATATTAAAAATAATAATAGAGTAAATTAAAAAAAATAAAGCGCAAAGACGGAAAAGGTTTAGTCTTTGACTCAAGGTACTGAGTCTAGGAATGGAATAGAGTAGACAGTACCCAAGTAACAGAATCCTTCATGTTTTGGCCATGCTCCATTTACTTTGTAGAGATATTAACAAATATACATAGATGTGTGTCTATATATGTATATATGTATGTATGGTGTGTATATATATATTTAGATGTATAGATGTATATATGGGTAAATACAGACATACATTCAGATGTATACATAGAGCTAGCTATCCATATCTGTAAACAAAATCACCTTTCCTACATCTGTTTCTGCAAAGCTGAAATCTTAGCCTCAAGGCAACATGACACAACTTACAGATTATATGGGGTTTTTCTTCACAGACTCTGTACCTTAACTACTTTAAATAGGATATTTTATTCAGTAAGAAAGAGAAACAACATGGTTTTTCTTTTATTTTTAACACATTATGGTGAGAAGAGTTTCATTTGTCCACAAGACGATGCTGTCAGTTTTAAATGATGGCCATATCGGATGACTTTAATTGCAGATCATTTCCTAGGCAGTAGGTCAGTGTATGCTAATTAGTATGGCTTTCGCAATGAATACAAAATTCCCAATGTGCAACTGAAGATAGAAAAGACATAAAATTCAGGGTCATCATGACACTAGACAGAAACGTAATTCTCTGAAACTGGCTGGGCAAATCCCTAGTTGAATCATATTAACAAGTGACTGTAGGGTTCTAGCCATACTCAGAAAGGCAAGTGGCTGGTGTAGGGCTCATGCCACGGCTCCTAGCTCCATTAGCAGTATGCTCCCCAACAAGCCAGTGGCCCTAACCTGTCCCTCAGAAAGCCGTCACCATCCAACTAAAGCCTCCCTTAATGTCCACAGCTCACTAACATCCAGGTACACCACCGTTCTTATATTGCCTCCTCACTAAAGGAAAACATCGTGTTTGACTTTTTATTCAGTCTCTGAATTTCCACGCCCATCTTAGGAAATGTAGTCTAGTAAATTTGGCTTTTTTTTTTTTTTTTTTTCAGGAAAAAGCTGCAGAGCAAGGCTCTATGCTCCCTCAGTTCTAATCAGACAATGAATGCAACTCAATACAGGTACCTTGAATAAGAATCTGAACTTGGGTTCTCCGATTTAATTATCAGTTTGGCTCCCTTCTCACAGTGGACACAAGTAAAGTCAATTACCCTCTCCATTTCTCATGTGACTTCCCTGACGCATTTAGGTAAGCAGCTCGATATTCCCAGATGGAAGACGGCATGCGTGCATAAGTGCCAATGCTTCTGGAAACTGACTATGAAAACATCACAGTCCCGATCTGGACTGTCCTGCCTAATTCTGTATAAGTTCATTCCGTGTTACTCTTCTACCCTCCACATTTTATTAATGCGATGGAGTAAGATGGGGCTACTAAATTCTAGTTATCTTTCCCAATGAGGTTTTTGGACCATTTACTTCTTTTTTAAAATTTTTTAAAATGTCTTTATTTTATTTTGAGAGACAGAGAGCAGGGGAGGGGCAGAGAGAGAGGGAGACACAGAATCTGAAGCAGGCTCCAGGCTCTGAGCTATCAGCACAGAGCCCAGTGCGGAGCTTGAATCCACAGACTGTGAGATCATGACCTGAGTCAAAGTTGGACGCTCAACCAACTGAGCCACCCAGGCGCCCCAAGGACCATTTATTTCTTAAGCAAAGAACAAATAAATTCACCCACTGCCCTAACTATCCATTTTTCCCTTACCCAATTCTAGATAAAGCCTCTAAGTGATCAAATGGATAACATATCAATTTCATTCCATGGACAACCAGGGAACTACATTTATGTATAGAAACAACTGTTGAAACAATAGTGGCATTTCGCCCCCAAAAAGAAGTTCAAGACTGACTAAATTCCCAGTGTAGCCACAGTGATACAAGTAGAGTATATAATTGCATAATGTAGTCTTGTAATGAAACTGATGAGTTCATGAAAGTTACCTAAAGTAATTATGCATGTACGAATCAGGCAGCCATTAGTCTTTGGCCACCCTGTGTCTGTCTCATTCTCTCTCTCGATATTGACTGGAGAAACAATGGACCGAAATCAGTGGATAAACAAGATGGGGCTAAGCCAGTCATGGATATCCTGTTCACCTTTGGAAAACACTTGCTTTGCAAGCTTCCTCTGTAATTACTAGTGGCCATATGACCAAGTTAAAACAATGAGATATAAGGAGAAGCGTTCAAGCAGGCTTCTAAAAATTACTATTTGCTTTTCAGAACAAATGAGACATGCAGGCTGTTCTCCATCATCCGGCACTCCCTGCAGACCTGATGTCACGATGCCCAGTGCTGTCTCCCGGACACTGGGTAGTAAAGGTACAAACAACCCAGTCAGCGGTCAAAACAGCACTTACATCCTGACGGGTTAAGCCTGTGTTAGGTGAGGGGTCATTCTGTCAATCCTGGTAGACAGCACTTGAAAACCAATAAACAAAGCAACACGATTTTAAAATATGACACATCCAACTGGAGCCGTAAATGAGAGAGTAAAGGATACTGAAAACTTCCTGTGAAAACCCTGATCTTTTCTTTATGTTTTATAAATACAGTAAAGTTGTGATTTTGTCAAAATATTCTGTGTAGTGCCAATAAATGGTTCTCTTATTTTAATTAATTTACTTGTTATGTCATTACCTCCAGAAACAAAGGCTTGCATCTAGTAAAGGTCTGGGTGGGGCTGAAGTGGCTGCTGGCTGAAAACTCTCACCCAGGGATGCTGGGGTTACTCCTGAGGGATCCTGTCGTTTCTAGACTGCCCAAGGCTGTTCTCCACCCACGGCCCCGGTGGAGTTCGTCAGCTCTAGCTGGTCTGTTTGTCAGTCTCGCTGTTCACCTCCTGCTCCAGCACCTGCCTGCCTGAGCAGCTGGACCCAAAGCCCACCGAGGCCCCCTCGCTGGTGTCAGTGCCGGATCGTTACACCGATGTCCTGGCAAAGAGGGAAGACATGATCCCCGAGGCAGTGTTGCCAGATGATGTAGAGAGGACTATTTGAATTTCAGATAAAAATATTTAGTGTAGGTACGTTCCATGCGAGGTACTGGTACTCAGTAAGTACACCAACAAAGTATTCGTTGTCTGTCTGAAGTGAAATGCAGTGGAGTACCTGCATATTTGTGTGCTAATCCTTTAGTCCTGCCCGGGGTCTCCTGGGTCCTCAAGCGATGCGGGGCCCCCTTGTGCACAAGCTCGGAGAATGCCTAGTTCTGGCTTCCACCCAGGTCCTCATCCGACTGATGAAAAACAACTCTCTGCTATCATTCTCCTCTGAACCAGGAGGCTCAACGCAAGTCCAAGAGGCCATTCCGTTCCCTACACCTTTGTCTTCTCTCGCCTACCACTCTTCTCCCACCAGAACCCCAGCTAAAACGTTGGAGAAATCATCAAGAGCCTTTAAAAGGCTCCAAAACTTTTCTGAAAATGTATTATCTTTAAACAAATAAAACTACTGTGTTCTATGCGTGTACATTCTGTGGCCATTTGTAGGAGGGGCTCCTAGGGAAGTCAGCTGAAAATGAAGTCACCAAAAGCTGATTTACCAAGGACGCAAACAAGCTTCTTTACCTAATGTGATAATTTATTTGATCACTTGTAACCTGTGTCCCCAGTCTTCAGTGCTCCGAGCTCTTCAGATCCCTCCCGGTTGGCAGAGTGCTGTGTGTTCAGTGTCCTCTGTCCCTCTATTTGCCTCAGTGGCCTCTAGCTGCAGCAGAAAATAGCTGGTGTTTAAACAAATACCACACCTCAAATGCTCTTAAGAAGGTAAAGTTGTTCACAGAGACTTGAGATGCCTTTGAAAGCCATTACAACCATCCAATTCAATAGAAGATGCTACAGACTTTATAATTGCTTAAAGAAGTTTTTGGTAAATTGATAAATACTTAGTAGACAGTATGGTGCAAAAATGTTTTAAATGAAAAAAAAATAACTAAAATAAACATTAGAAAGAAATCTAGTATAACCAAAAGTTCCTACATAAAATGTTAAAGGTTTGATTTTATTCATAGGAATAGATTCACAAATATAGTCAAGAAGAAACATTTCCTAAGATGAATTCACCTATGATCTTAAGCTTTCAATAAACTGAGCATTTCTTAGTATCTGCTAAGAAAATATATCATTGAATATGTTTACAATAATCAAATGAATAATGCAATCACATTATAAATAAAAATTCCAGAAGAAAGTTCCAGAATAATATTATTCCTTATCATTTTTTTGGTAAAGTAGTAAATTTGGTAAAATCAGTAAAGTAGGTTAACAAATTAATCTGTAGCCAGCATAGATAGAGGCTGATGGAGAAGAGTGTTTGTAAGTCTGAACTCTAGGCATGGGTTACCCGAAACTCCTACGAGTTTTAGGAAAATGGCACTCACAGCATTTACTTACAATTTCAAATCACACACATTGGCCGACAGTGATACCCTGAAATTGTTTGGATCAACCCAATTTAAGTAGATCATTTCACATTTAGAATTTGCAGCATCTGATATACGTGTAACTGCAAACAAATCATGCTTTAATATAAAAGAAATCATTAAAACTTAAAATTCTTTCTGATACCACTTTGCGGTTTGGTTTATGGTTATTGTCTGCTTATTTTTACCCTAGACTGGCTCTTTTCCAGACACATATTAGTTTTGGTAAATGAGAAAAAGAGGAAAAATCTTTTAATCTCCAAGTCTTTTGTCAGCTACTCTTGATGGGATACTTGACCACTGCGAGGACTTCATGAGTGGGTGGCTTAGAGGGCTGGGGTCCACAGTGGGACCAAAGAGAATATGACACAAGAAGATGGGCTTCAGAAATACGGAGGAAGGAGAGTCCCTGTGGCCGAGAGAAATCTCGTGGCACAACGGAGAGGGGCAGAAGTGAACGGAGGGGTGCCCAGCACCCACGGGAGGCAAGACCTGTCTTCTGCCCCTTTTCTATCCTAACCCCCCACTGGGAGATAAATCCAGCCGCCAAACCGGCTTCTTTGCAGGCTTAACATAACACAAATCAAAACAAACTTCAGGGCAGGTTACATATTATGGACATCCAACATGGGCTTTAAAATGTTTTAAAATAATTAAATAACAAAATAATTTGCCATGACTCAGAAATGCCTAAGAATTGACTAAGTAAAAAGTGGAATTACACCTACTGATTCCTAAATAAGCTTAGATATATTCCAAGGTCTTATTATATAGCTTTTGATATGAAGAGAAGTAAGTGGACTCCTTACTAACAATTAATCTGCAACAAATATTAAGTTTAGGAATGATTACACATTTAGATAATATTTCTTAATAAATATCCTCACATAAATTGTTCCTAATCTATTAGCCAATTTTAAATAAAATCCATCATGCCGGGCGGTTTACATCTTACTCTATTTATTGCCCCATTTCTCATCAGAAACCTTTTAGCTTTAATGTTATTCCGAGGCAGACTATCTCATTAGAGTGGCAAAGATAAAGTTCTTTTTGAGATAAAGTAATTATAGTGATGTAGGGGGAGAAAATCATCTACAGTTCCTGGCTGGAGTAATCTCCTGGCTTCTGATTCATTGGAAAACTAATAAACAGAGTCGCAAACAAGAAAATGCTAATGGTGGCTAAGTCGGGTTACCTAGAGTTTGTGCTGGAGAGATTGACGGAGTGTAACCTTGACCGGAACTCAAGCGCCCTGCAGGTGTGAGCGTACAAGGAGAGATCCACAGTGGCTTTGAGGCTTTTTTGGCAGAAAACCCTTCACCTGAACAAATGACGGTTTCTGAACATTAATTAGTGCCACTGTGCTCAGTACTTTATTTCTATTTTTTCACTGAGCTTCGTACTTTAAAGAATGGAATCACTAAATCCGCAATAACTTTGATGACATTTTTTTACTTCCAATTTTACAAGAAAACAGAGACAAAGAATTTAATAACTTGCCCAAAGTCCCGCAGCTACTAAGCATCAGAATTCAAATCCAGAACGTCTGACAGGAAAGGAAGTGCAGAAAGCTGTTGTCTCGGGCTCTCTGCTCCCCGACGGCCCCGAGTCCAATGTTATGTTACGTGATGTGCTCTCTCCCTCACCTCCATGTCCATTCCAGTGTCTGATTAGTGTTAGCCAATCACCTGTCTTACTCATAAATACTTCTACTGTATTTTAAGCCTGTGTCCTGGGAGAGAAACCAGCCCATTCTTCCCTGTCTCGGAAGCTCTGTCTTCTCCGGAGGTTGAGTCCGCTGGGAACATGGGCAATGGCCGGGCCGTGGTGGCAGCAGGGACCCGGGACGCAGAGACAGCACTGCTAGGACTCGGGGAGCAGAGGCCCAAGGGCTGAGAAGGAGATGCCCTGTTAGACCCCCGGGGACGGCCTCCTCCTCCTCAGCATCATATTCTAACTAAACTGCGTCAGCCCAGGCACGAGGTTCAACAAGTCCCACAGTCTCCCGTGGTCCTGGGAAATCCTTGCCAGCTCGGACTAAGAGCCACCCCTGACTGGGGACCGGGCTTCCCTCCCAGAGCGCTCCGTCCTCACCACCAAACTCACGGTCAAACGGTAAGATCGACCGGAGACCACAGCTGCTGACCCTCTCCTGAGCCTTGAGCCCGGCAGGGCCGGCGGGGGAGAGAGGGAGACGGGATCCGCAAGCCTCTCGGTGCTGCTTCGTGTCCCAAGCGGAACGGCTTCTTTAATTTCTCGTTATGTCTCAAAGCTGTGTATCCTTGACGCATCTCAGCCAAGCTTACTTTTCCTGTCCACATTTTTTGGTATTAAATTAAAGAAGAACAACTCTGAGGGTTTGACTTCCTCATCATTTGATTTTTCACACTAACGAGGAAGACAATGACATAGGTTACCTTAGGTTTCCCATTTTATTGTTCAAGAACACACTCAGAAACATGCATGGAAGTATAAAGCAACTTCCCCTCTGAGCCCAGCCCTGTGCCATTTCTGGGTGGACCTAAGTGGACCGTCTTTGAAAAGGCAAAGAAAATTGGAGGCCTGCCATTTTTTTTTTCCCCAAATCAGCCGCTGGTCACTATTTTCCAGTGAGCATTCATGTTTCTAAAGACTATTTTGGTTAGTGAAAACCTGGCCAAGGTCACCATGAAATAAAGACGGTAATTTAACTTAAAGACAGAAGAGAACCTGGCATCCCAGCTGATTTTGAATTTACCCTCAAGGTCAGGCCAAAACTTCTGACCTCAGTTACCCCATTCTTTTTTTTTTTTTTAATGTTTTACTTATTTTTGAGAGAGAGAGACCACGTGAGCAGGGGAGGGTCAGAGAGAGAGGGAGACACCGAATCTGAAGACAGGCTCCAGGCTCTGAGCTAGCTGTCAGCACAGAGCCTAACATGGGGCTCGAACCCACTAACTGCCAGATCAAGACGTGAGCCGAAGCCAGATGCTCAATCAACTGAGCCACCCAGGCACCCCAGTTGCCTCATTCGTAACACCATCAGCAGAAATGGCTGTCTGTCTTCCTTACCAATTCATTAAGAGCATCGCATTAAATATGAAACATGTAGACAATTAAACCTTCGAGCATTAGGCAGCTCATTATCTTGCGTGCAAAAATTAAATAGTGTCCAGGAAATGTTGGCTTTCGGAGTAAGCCCCCACAACAACAAAAATTAATTAGGAGGTTACTATTAAGACTCATCAAAGGCAAAGGGTCTATTCTAGACTGATTTTTTTTTTCAGACCATAAAAAATGAAATTATGTCACAAAATATAACCCAGGTGGCTAAGCAGGTTCCGATTTTTCTCCTTGTGGGTAACAAGTTCCTTGCAGGAGCTCCGATAAGCCACCCCTGCTCTACTCTAAACTGTCAGCCACACCAAGCCCTTTTCTTTTTTTCTCTTGACTACAGAAAATTCTGTACGTTGTAGATCTTGATAAAGTTTGAATAAATGAAACCTAAGAGTTGCCTATTCTCTTCATAGAAATGCTTCCTCTCCGCAAATTTCGGCACCTGCCCACCCACCGCCAAGATTTAACTCGCAGGCTAGTGTGATCATCGGTGGCTCCACACAGATACCAAGCGCTCAGTGTGGACTTTTGTTATTACCAGAAAATCAAAGTCCTCATTTACTGGGCGCCAGGTGTGCTGCAGCTAGTAATGATGCTAACCCTTTGGATTAAATAAGTAGTCTTTAAATCATCGTTTCCATTTTTTTCTTAAATCTTTAAGTAGATTTTTGTTTTTGTTTTTTGAATGGTGTTTTCAGCACAGGGGAGTAGTTGGGGAACAGGCCATTGATGACCAGATCTGTATAGTGAGCAATCCGTTCTAGAAAAGGCAGGGTTTTACAGACACACAGAAGACTTTTCATCCTGGCACCAACATTTGTTAAGTCTTCAACTTTGGGCTCATCGCTTAACTTCATGGAGGCTCCTTATTAACAACATTAGATAATAATATTTACGGGGCAGCTCTGTCATGAGAATTAGAGAAAAACAGAAGTACCAGAATATAAATGCAAGGAAGGAAATCGATAAATGGTAGCAAAACAGTCATAATTACTATGATTAATATGATTACAAAGTGTCACATAGAATTTCTAAAGCATGTGGGTCAATGGAGTCAATGTGCAAAAGTTCAAATATAGATGCCATTCACTTTGCATTGGCAGCTTTGTGCCCCACCACGGGCAAGATATCGCGGGGAGGGCTGAAATTCACCAGGGATGCCAAATGACACTTACACGATACAAGAGGCTTAGAGATACTTGGAAAGTAGACACCTGGACAATGGCATAGAGTGTGGAAAAGGAACTTAATGATATTTGAAATAAAGTAGTAGAAATTTGAGCCTGTCAGGGGAGGAAATGATGAAAGAAAAGGCACCAGAGAGCTCTAGAAAAACTTAAAAGAGGGGTTGACAGAGTAGAAATCATGTAGGGAGATAGGAGTCTGAATTTAATAATCAAATGCGGAGCAATTCTAGGAACTGACGAAGTCTGGGGTGGGCATGGGCATGGGCTCTGAGATGGGGCAGAGCCTAGACCACCGGCTGGATGAGATCATCCCTCCAAGGACGTGCTGGTCCCGGCGAGCAGGTGAGAGGGAGACGCAGAGCTTTTGATGAACAGGGTGGGAAGGGAGATGCTTTCACTTCTTTGAAAGGAGTTAGCTCAAGGCTGGATTGATTTTATGGTGAAGTACACAGGTGTGTGTGTGTGTGTGTGTGTGTGTGTGTGTGTGGTGAGTATAATAGTAAAAATATAATGATAAGAAAGCAGTTAACATTTCTAATTATTTATGGTCCAGCTACTGTTCTAAATACTCTTCATAGATTAACTAATCTCCCCAAGAAATAAGAAGTAGATACCACCACCCCAGGGGACAGAGGTCCCCACTTGACATAAATGGGAAATCATGAAATATGGATCGGAACCCAGGTAGTATAAAGAGTCTGCAGGGCCGTCTTCTGAGGCTCCCGCCACACCGCCTCCCAGCAGTTAAGTGGTTACCACACCGCAGGCCCTCTAAGCACCTAACGTTCATGTACCATTCAACCCACACAATGCGACTTCGGTTCATGTATTCAGACGGACACTGCAGGCTGCTTTTCCTTTTTGTTTTCCATTATTTCCCCCATGGAACATATTTTTAATATGAGAAATTTCACATAAAAATCTCTTTACAGTTTCTCTTAAGTAAAAGATTGGCCACAGTGAGCCAATCACTTGTTAGCAGCCTCTTGGCCTCCCCACCCACCACGGTCCCCACCACCCCCAATGCCTATTTCTCCCCGATTCTTAAGTCACCTGTCTGATCACTGGGGAAATCGGAGCCCACGGCACTTAGTGTGAACACATCTGTGCGGTACAAACAGGGAGACTGCAGAGCTTACACGTTTAGGTCACACAGCCTGGTTCAAAGCCCTGGTCTCCTAAGCTCTTATTCCCTTAATCTCTTTAAGCCTCATGGTTTTCAAATCTATAATAAGTTCACTGACGGTACATAAGAGTGTTATGAAATAATTAAATGACATAATGCAGGAAAATAATTCAGCTTGGAGTTCGATAATAATTTGTTATTGCTGTTTTTACTAAAAACAATTGGAAGTTGGTGTAATTGGAGGCAATCAAGACTGGAGCATCAATCAGAAAACCAGAAGAGGCTGATTATCGCACCGGAAGAGGCTAGAGGCAGAGGAGAGGATCTGGTGGAAGAGAAATTTCTGTGGTGAGAGCCCAGTTCCCAGACAGAGGCACCGCCCAGGGGCGCCCCCGGAAAAGGTCCAGGCCAGTGGGTCAGAACAACCTGAGGCATCACTCATGGATTTGTCTTCCTCAGCCGAGTCACAGGACTCACCTGTGTAGCAGACTGGTCCTACCGTGGTGCAACATGACTTCCACGACTCCCCCAGGCCTGAGGCAGGGAATCCGTGATCTGGCCTTTATGGGCTGATCCGTCCTTTCTTCCACACTGCTCCCTTAGACCCTTTCCAAGGGCCCCCACCCTGACCCAGGCCTGTGGTTCCCCCCCCCACCAACCATATGAGGAGTCTATTAATTAACCTTTTGGCCTCCAATCTGTCACCAACACCAGTCCCAAAGACAAACTGTCACAGCACTAGTAAAGGTTCTGATACGTCATTTTATATATCACCTTTATTTTCAACATTCTGCCTTGGCTCCCCACTGCCTGTGGAATAAAATCTAAATGTGGTAGCCAGCGGGGGGCGCGGTGGTCGGGGGTACTTGTCCCCATTACAGCCCCCGATTGCCTCCCTGGCCGAGCCCTCACGGTGGCGCCGACCAGAGTGCCCTCCGTGCCCACGCACATTCACAGCCTCATCCACGACTGCCGAATCCTACACAACCATCCCGGAGAAGCCATGGACCAGCTGTGCGCCTGTTGTATATCAGGGGGTCACAGTGCTTTCTCTAGGGGCCAGAGAGAGAGAGGCCAGGCTGCGCAGGGCACCCCGTCTGTGTGGGAACCACTCACCCCCACCTTGGGCACCAATGCGGCACAGACAACAGTAAGGAAAAGGGTGGCGCTGCCTTCTGGTACAATTTTCTCATGGAGGTTGGAAATGAAAGTTCATAGAATGTTCATGGGCCACACAGCCTTCTCTTGATACTTCCTGGCCATTTAAAAATGTAAAAACCTTCTGAGCCCCTGAGCTGTGCGAACCTAGTGGAGGCCACAGCAGAGGGTAGCTGGCCGGGCCGGTTTTGGGTTGCACACGGTCACTGATCCACGACTTCCCTTTCTGCTTCCTCAGTGAGGCCTAACTTAGGTGCAACAGCCTTGAGTGCGCCTGTTCTCAATGAACCGTCCAGTGTAGGTTGACATACGTATACAACGGGGTTCCTGTCCCACAGAAGGAGACATGGAACCTTTCGGGTGACTTAGGAGACGCCCTCCTGGCCTCTTCTATAAGACGCCCCACCAAAGCCCGACCCCGTTTCACTATAAAAGCAGTCTCTACCCTTCTTGTCGGTAGGCCTGGGTTAAAGATAAGGAAACAATGGCCAGGCACTACCTAACGTTTGAGGAGTAACGCATTTTTAAATGAAACGTCAGATACCATTAGCCATTACAACCTCATAGAAGAATGTCTTTTGAGTCATGGGTCTCGTCAGATTCGAAACCTCAAAAGGCATCCCGGAAATGCACACTCAATTTTTTTCGGACAGTCTCTGGGTAGTTCTGGGTAGTTCCTTACCTGGGCCAAGGTGAGCGTCGTCTGCTGGCAGGCACCGCACTGCACCCTGAGCTTTCCTGGCTGTATTCTTTGACAGGGGCCTTTGCAATAAACGTAAAAGCTGTTGTAGGGCTGTCGACCTGCTGGAGAAAAAAGCAGAGAAGTAGCCAATCAATGTTGAATCCAAATCGAGACAAAGTTTTAAAGGAACTCCTAGGGAACATTTTGAAACATTAGCGGGATAAATATTCCAACGAGGATACAACAATTTAATTTAGAAAATCTAGTTTTATGCTCAAAAGAGTGAAAATCTTTTCTTCTTCCTGCCAACAGCTCTGTGACTTACTCAGCAAAGTCAGCAACCTGCCGCCCAGAGAGCAGCCAAGTGTATCCGCAGAGTAGGCAAGTTAGATGCATTCTGTGCCGCTGGAGTTTTCTCACAAGCACAGGAAATATAGGCACTATTGGAAATTTAAAGACCACTGCCTGAATTCTATTTCATGTTCCTTAGGCAGTTTTGAAGGCTCTAGCTTTTCTCCTCTTAAAATCTTATCTATAGGGACATGCCAGCCCATTTCTCATGGTAAGAGTGACATGACCACAGCTTACTGGGTTTCCAGTGAAGCCTTTCCAACACATTGGCACACATACAGTAAAACAAGAGTCCTGGGGCGCCTGGGTGGCTCAGTCGGGTAAGCGTCCGGCTTCGGCTCAGGTCATGATCTCACGGTTCGTGGGCTCGAGCCCCGCGTCGGGCTCTGTGCTGACAGCTAACTCAGAGCCCGGAACCTGTTTCAGATTCTGTATCTCTCTCTCTGACCACCCCCCAACCCTGCTCCCACTGTCTCTCTCTCTCTATCTCAAAAATAAATAAAAACATTAAAAAAAAAAAAGAGTCCTGAGGGGCTTAACAGAACCCGGTTGCAGGGTGCAGAAATGGGCACTTTGTGTTTCACTCTTCTGTCTCGATCTAGCTATACAGATGCCTTTCAAATAACACAAGAGTAAAAGCTGGGCTAAAAAAAAAATCTCAATAATTAAACATCTCTGATCACTTCTCTCAAATCTTACCATACAGGCTGGGAGCCATCTCTGAGGTAAGGCGGGTTTGCAAGGCCTCCCAGGTCAGATGGCGGCTGGCGTCTGCACCCACTCAGCCCCCACTCAATTTCTGCTTGAGCACCCACCCCCAAGGCGCCTGACTGACTGATATCAGGAGTGATTCGCCTTCTTATGCTACAAATATGTGAATTGTACTTGTGGAAAAACTTGTGATAGGAGTTTTTTCTTTTGTGATTATAGAAGCAAATGTTACATTTCCTGAGAAACCTGTTTTTCCTCCCCTCCAGAAAACAGGCTATTGACCCCTGCTCACAAAGAACTAACTCTTGCCTTTGCTGTGCTAAAAACTTTGCCTTGTATTTGAAGCTCAAGAAGCCTTCCTTCCCCAGGTGATATGCATCTAGTCACCTACTTCAATCTCTACTGGTAACGATTATGCAGGAGTCTTCTACCAATCTATGTTCTGGGAAACTTTTACATGCCAAAGACTCTGTCATCAGAAATCATTGTCTAAGGCAATTGCCAGTTCTGTTTTGTACCCTAGACATTTTTTCAATAAATATAGCTGACTCTCCGGTCAGTGCAGAGATGCCTGGCAGGGGAAAGAACCTCCTGGCTCTCTCATCCCCTTCCCCCTTCTCCGATTCCCATCTCATTCCGCCAACACCATCCACCCTTCAGGGGAGCCCTGGACCCGCTGGAGCTGGACTCAGGAACATACAGGCACAGTTCTATTCTGTCCATTAGGGGAACCTTTCCAAATAGTGTCAGAATGCCGTTTCTACAAAGAACTCGCTTTATTTAGAAGTAAAATAACTGCCTTTTTAAAATTTATAATATTCAATTGTTCTTTGAATCTTTGTACCTTACTTGTTGTTGAGTAGCGATTACATAAAACATCATGGCACAAACACTTTGTTTAAAATTTCACTACTATCATCAAGATCATCTAGAAATAATAAAGCATATTTTTATCATTAGGAGCTAAAACCTTCAGCCTCACAAATGCATATGGTTTATTAAAAACAATTAGTACAAGAATAATGAGAAACGAAAGAAGACCCTCAGTCTTATGGAGCCCATTTAGTCTCACTTATTTATAAAACAGCATCTGTAGACATAGTGAATTTGTTCAGCCACCTTTACTAATATTGTAAGTGACAATACTTTGTAAAATCTAAAGTACACTAAAAGTCAAATTTTATAATTTTATAATTTTAGCAACATATTTTATAAATGTTACTCTCCAGAAATTAATAGGTAGCCTAATATTTAGCCTCCAGTGTGAAGGGAAGATAACATACAAATATATGTTTATATTGATCACAAACTGGTTTTCTGACACCTCTTTGTGGCTTAGGGTCTTAAGGTGTAACATACGCAAGTCTGTAAATATCACGTGGTTATTAGCAACTACAATTACATAAGATATATTCTTCAGGTTTTATGTTTCAATAAATGCAATGGATAGAACCATATATTAAAATTACAGAGATACCATCATAACTGACTGTCAGAGATCATTTCCGTCTGACGGTTTCGCTGAGCACCAAGAAGAGTTTAGTGAAGGAGGTAGGAGCCCTTATTGTTAAAACCTTTACCAGAAATACGAACAAATCCAATTTTACAATTTTTATAGTCTCCTGTAAAGGTTAAACAATACAAAAAGGGAGGAGGAACAGGAATGGGGGAAGAAGCTCACAAAGGCGGATCAGGTTGGCAAAGACAATGGATTGTTTGAAAGAGCATATTAGCAACATCTTTGCGACAGTAAATGATGCATCCATGGGACTAAATGGCTCTTCTCTCTTCCCCGAAGGCAACTTCAGCAAATGATACAGGCTGGGGGGCTTCGAGCAGAGACTGGGGAACTCCTCTTCCACTTTTCCGTGCTGCAACCTTCCCCAAAGTCCTTGAGAAGGTAGTCAGAAAATACTGCAGGCCCACATCTGTGCCAAAGCACAGAAATGACGTACGATCTATTACACAGTGCTTCCCTGAGCCAGCTGAGAGCTGGGGGTGGACAGCCAGACTAAGGAAGATCAAGGTCAGGCCAGTCCTGGCCCCGGCGGATTTCAAGCTGTTGGTTCTACTTGGTCAAGAAGTCAGGGCTTTCACGTAAATCCTGAGATCCCTTTTTCAGGGTGGCTTCATCGCTAATCTGGCTGGATCACACCATTTATTTATTTTTATTTAAAAACATTTTTTTTACATTTATTTATTTTTGAGAGACAGAGCACATGTGGGGGAGGGTCAGAGAGGGAGGGAGACACAGAATCTGAAGCAGGCTCCAGGCTCCGAGCTGTCAGCACAGGGCCTGATGCTGAGCTCGAACCCACAAACTGAGATCATGACCTGAGCCGAAGTCAGACACTCAACCGACTGAGCCACCCAGGCGCCCCTGGGGATTACACCATTTCTGTGCCACACTGAGGTCTGGCTCGCACAGGACAGGATTAAGAACAAACAACCCTGATGTTTTTTTTTTTTTTTCTGGGCAATGTTCCCATTGGCCTGTCTGAGGGTCTGAGGCACAGACTGTGGAACATGGAGCCGCAAAGTCTCAAGGAACAGCAAGGCAGTGCGAAGAATGCCCTGGAAAGCTCTCCTCCAGCTGCTTCGCGGTCCCCAGTCCACACCGTGAATTCTCCTTCCCCTTTCGCTCCTTCTGAATCTTACAATCCCTTCTCTTGCCTAATCAACTCTCCATATGGCGACCCCTTCACTGCCTAAAATAACCAATGTGGCTTGTGATGGTGTTTGGGATGTTTCCCTCTTTTTATAGAATGAAATTTCAAAATGAGAGAAATACTTTAAAAGTATTAGAAATTATATCCTTTGCTGTCATTCACCGACTGTGAACAATGTGCCATGTTTTGAGTGCACTCCCTCTGTGTGTGTGTGTGTGTGTGTGTGTGTGTAGATATACATCCACATATACCCACAAATATATTTTTGGCTGAATCATTTGTAATGAAGTGGAAGACATCATGCTCCTCACCCCTGAATCCTTCAACATCCTAAAAATAAGGCCTTTTTTCATAGAAAACCATAGGGCTCCTTGAGGGACGGGGCTGTTTGAGTTGTGCTCAGAAGCCGATGGAGTGTATTTTAAGAAAGCCGTACAGAGCGCCGGCACGGGCCTCAGGCTGTGACACGGTGTCAAGCCCAAATGCCTGAGGATCCGTAGCCAAACCATTTTCACTGAGGCTAAATTAAGCCAAGTCTTCTCACTGCGGGACTTTCGGAGAGTTCTGAGACTCTGCAGAGGCAGAGAGCACAGCACATCCCAGAATTTACCTAACCTCAGAGCTTGCCTTTGTGAGGCATTTTGTGAAAGTATTCCTCAAAAAAAAAAAATTGGAATAAAAATCCAGAGGAAGGATTCGACTCACTGTGCAGGGCTTGGTGTGGAGACATGGGCCTCTCCTCTGTGTCTCTAAACCCAACCTTAGCAGACGCTCCCGGATGCCATCCAGACGAGGAGGTTCTTCCCTCCCCTCAGTATTGTCTTGTTTTTCTTGACTATTATTGTTTTATCATAAGTCCAGAGGGTGAGTCTACTGATGTAACCGCTTTACAAATAAAGTACGTTCCTTTCCTTCAGAAGTTCTTTGTTTTTTCCTGGACAGAAGTTACAAGCACAGCTGGTGTTCAGGGCCCTTTTCAAAGTGTGAGTCATTGTGTCCATTTAAAGTGCCCCACGGTGTCCCTAGCATTATCCTTTTATCTTCATCTTTAGTTTCTCTTAGTTTCTCTCGCGCGCTTTCGTCCGGTTCACCTAATCCCCAGTCAGCCCACCTCTCTTCCTTAGTCCTCCCTGCTCGATCCAAGAAATCGCAGAAATCATTAACAATATTTGCAACATACTGAGTAACACCCCTTCTTAAAGGTGACATACATCATTTGTTCTGACGTTCTGAAAAAACCCGCATCATGTGCAAACTTTTCATTTGTTTAAATATGTTTTAGACAATGGGCTTACGGCCCAAGAAAGTGGTTTTAGTAAGATTAACGACCATGTAAGAAAACTCATGGTGATTCTCATGAAAACTTATCATTGACCTCAGAAGTTTCCACCGCCGGCTGTCATGGAGAATCAGGAGTTTAACTGCTTGGATAATCTGTTTACCAGGGGAGGGAAGAATGAGAGTTAACATATTTTATACCACAGTAACATAGTGGTCAGTATCAATATACTATAAAACCGCTCTATATAATTGATTTCCTATGTTTTTCACAGATGATCGTATTAGAATATTAAGTAGAACAAGGTGCCTGGGGAACTGCCCGTGACCATGGCAATGTCCCATACCCACGCTCTCCCACACGGTAGCCAGTGTTCGCCCACTGAGGGTTTCCAAGGTAGCGAGCAAGGATGAGGAAGCCATTTCATTGGACGGCACTGAAGACGGGGATAAATGACAATGATGGGCTGGTCCCCTCTGTCTCCCTCACCAGGCACTGGGTCTGGTCCCCCCCTCCTGGGTGTGCAGATAACAATCCAAAGGAGGTTCTGGTGTCGTTCTGACCAGCAGAAGATGCTGCTCTTAGGTGTCCTGATATGAAGATGATGTTGGCCGGAGCGAGGGGAGAAGGGGACCCCATGAGCTTGGGCACCCTGAGGTCGAACGTGGGGACTCAGTTGTGTCAGAAGCAGAACAGATCTTCTCTCTCATTTCTCCCTTGCACTGCCCCATCCCCAACAGCAAGCAGAAGGAGTCTTGACGTGTGGCTGGACAGTGACCACCCCACCTCCATGGCCATCACCTTCTTGGACCCATACCTCCAGGGTCCAGCTGGGACGGCACTGTAATAATTCTTCCTTTATTTCCCCGTAAGGATAAGACGGCTCCCCACATAATTACATGTAGGAGCATGAAAGTATCCAACTTAGTTATGTCCCCTTGAAACCCATGACTCGTCCCAACACCACAGGGCCAGCATCTGACAAGGTGGCGTCCCTGGCTGGAGGCATCCTCCCAGCCTTCCTCGGACTCCTTCCACAGTGTCCAGCCTGGGACTTACTATTTCCAGCTGCTTCCCTCCATCCTCCTATAGCTTCGCTCCTGTTACTCAAACACCAAGGATGATGTCTTCACCGTTAGCTCTGTTGATCAGCTACCACCTGCCTGATTGCCTCAGCTGACTCCCTCCCCGTGTCACTTAGGAGGTAACCTCAGTCCCGTCTCTTGCACGCACACTGTGGAAGTGACACATGGCCAGAATTTCCGATCCTGCAGCCCTGGCCCTGTGACGGGGAGCTAGGCCACAGAGAAGCTTCTTCTCCCAGATTTTCAGGAATTCTTGCTATTTTATTTCTGGGCAGTGGTCCTTCAGCCTGAACCAGACCGCATTTGCTGACGTATATATCTCATGAGCCGGGTGCACGACAAATCTATACCAAAGTAAGAAAATCGGCACCATCTCCAAAGGTGTTCTGCTCAGCATTGCACAACCCATTTGTCCTTATGCTGACCTGAAACTATCCATCACTTCTAATTTAATTTTTTTAATGTTTATTTATTTTTGAGAGATAAAGAGAGGCAGAGCATGAGCAGGGAGGGGCAGAGAGAGAAAGGGAGACACAGACTCTGAAGCAGGCTCCGGGCTCCAAGCTGTCAGCACAGAGCCCGATCCGAGGCTTGAACTCACAAACCATGAGATCGTGACCTGAGCCAAAGTCTGGCGCTAAACCGACTGAGCCACCCAGGTGTCCCAGCTTCTAGTTTAAGTAATGTTTATCAAGTGCGTCTACAGCAGATTCACATGGAATCCACTGGATGTGGACTCCCAGAATCACCTCTTCTGCATGACCCCTTCCTTTGGATCACGGGAAGGATGAGGAACGTGTCCCCCTGCCTGAGGAACACTGCTGGGAAAATCATTCTGCCTCACATGTGGCGTACGCTTGCTCCACCTCAGCTACGTCACCCTCACCCTGTACATCACCCTCTGTTCCACGTGTTCCAAATAGCTAGTGCGGTTCCACTAGCTTGGTGGCCTCAAGCTTAGTAACCACTCGGCAAGGATTCGCTAGGTTATTCAATTCTCTCCCTACAGCTAAATGATACAGAATCTGTAGCGGGGAGGGTAGTGTGAGAACAAGATTCATCTAAAACAGAATGTAGCCACGATTACAAACTATTTAGCCATCTTGCCCCCCAGCCAAGCTCACTGGACTACCTCGTATCGTTCAAAATATTGGCGTATCATCGTTGAAACTGACAACGTGAATATTATCTTTAAGATCACAAAATGATGAATATTAGTAGAAGAAAAACAAAAAAGAATACTTGAAAATTTGTTATATAGGACTTAGTATAATTTTAAGTCTTTGAATGTTAAGTGGAAAAAATGAATTCTGAAAATACAAGCAGAGCTTCTCTAAAGGACGGCTGTTATTACCCACAAACACATTTCATTTCAACCCTTGTCCACTGGCTTATTACACCCCACTGAACAGCCACACTATTTCACACTTTTAACAAGCCATAGTCTTACCTCCTGCAGAGGAACCAAGGTAAGGCTGTGCTGAAAACAACTTCCAATCATATAAGCATCCCTCACTTTTAAAACATGGTGGGCAATCTCTGAGACTCGGCTCTTAAAAGGTAGAACTTAATTCTCCATTTTTTTTGCCCTAGGGTTTTTAATTACGGTATTGGCACAATAATGTCATCTGGCGAGGCAAAAACTTCCGATTTCAGCTCACGCTTTTGTCTGTTTCTTGCGCTGGTGGTTGCTGCCAATTTATTTTTCCTTGTTCATTCTGAGAGTAATAACCAGATCTCCCTGGCCAGGCAGAACTGTAGAATGGAGCACAATTTAAGGATTAGGTTTAAATAAATAATCAGGTTCAAAGCCAACAGGGCTAAATCCAGTTGCTTATTGTTCCCAGAGGTGGACTCCTGCGGGGTTGAGGTAACATGGGTGCCAGGAAGGAAGTCACAGCCCTCCAGGGACGTGAACAAGCACCCATGACTCTAACTTAGATGGGATAAATGTCTGACACTCCCGAGAGCTGTTCACAACTTCCTCTCTGTAGTTTGGGACACATCCGTCTAGGTCCAAACTCTCAGTGCCTGTTCTTCCGTATGCAAAATGGAAATGATCGTGGTCCCTAACTCCTAGGTTGCTGTGAGGGTGTAGGAAAGAATGATGCAGGAGAAGCACTCAGCACGATATCTGATACATAGTGAATGCTCAGTACATTTTACTATCTTTACTTGCTGTCAAAAAATTTAGAACTTAACTTATTCCCAGGTACTTCTCCCCATGGGCACTTAGTCCTCCTCCTCAAGGGGCCACTTTCCTATGTTTATGAATGTTGATTCTTACGTAGTATTTCCATCTGAAACCTACCTCTAAATTTTTAGAAATAACTGAAGTATAATTCTTTTTAGAACTGATTCCAACCACATCCTTTACAATTAATCTTATGGAACATAAACCATAATGGAGAGTCCTTAAATTGATTTAATGCTCGCTAGACTGTTTTTCCCATGAATCACTTTTTATTATAATCCAAGAGATAGAGATGGACTGTAGAAAAATTAAGAATGGAAAAAGTAAACAATTATAGGGATCCAATGTATGGGGTAAAGTGCTCAGGTCATGATCTCACAGTTCCTGTGACCGCTGAGAGCCTGGAGCCTGCTTTGGTTTCTGAGTCTCCCTCTCTCTCTGCTCCTCCCCCACTCACACTCTGTCTCTCTGTCTCTCTCTCAAAAATACATAAACATTTAAAAAATTTTTAAATAAAGCATTCCCAAATCAAAAAGTGTGTGTGTGTGTGTGTGTGTGTGTGTGTGTACTGAAGGGGATTCAGAATGGATTTAAAAATTTCATTTTAATGGAAACTTGCTTACAATACTGCTTATTCTTTGAAACACAGCCATGATCATAACCATTTTATAAATGAGGAAACACAAGCTCAGAGAGGCTGAATGGCATTCCCAATACAGCTGCTGGGGTAGTCAGAGATTTGAATATAAATTTTTTCTAATTACAAAGCATACACTTGCTTCTCAACCACATGCCAATAAACTTGACTTGGATGGTGGCTATTACTAACTACTGTAAGAGATTAATTCTATGGCTTCTAAAAACTGGCCCGTGAATGCAGGTTGGCAATTCTCAACTGCCAGCAATCATTAACTGCCTTACCAACCCGTTTCTCTCAATTAGCATGGAAGGTTTCATGGAAAGTTCCATGAGCATTTTACAGCGCTGGCATTCAGCAAGAATGTGCAGGTAGAACAATGATCAGTGAGGAAAAATACATCTCATTTTTAAGGGTTTAGCACCTCTTCTAAAATTGCATGTTATAGCAAGAAATGGTAATCCACAGTATGACCTTGGAATCGATGGGTTTCTTACATTTTTTGTGCGTGTGTACAGAAGTGAAACTCTTCTTGCTATTAAAAAAAAACACGCTTTCTAAATGTCCTTATTTTAAATATTCTAACTGCTAACAGAACCTGTTAAGGAAATGAACGCTCAGTGGAATGGCTCCAATTACAGAAGGCAGCAGGCACAGCGCGACCCTCCTCCCTCCCACCTTCTTTCTTCATTTTAATGCACCTCCAATAGCCAGTGTCATTAGTTTGGTATAAATATTCCATTTAAGTATAAAATTTCCAATTTTTCATTACCACTGTTAACTATCCTCTTATAAATTCCAATGTTTTAAGGATCCTATTCTGCCTGCACCAAAAAAATGATAAGATAAAACGTGTAATGTTAATAAATCTGGTCCTTCTGGGCATTGATTACAAAAAGCTTTTGGTGGTCCCTGAGATGCATGAAATCACTACTCCTTCTTAAAATATGAGGACAATTCTTTTTCTTTCATGACAGTGATTAGTAAGAAATGTGAGGTGATGTCATCATGCTGGAAAAGAAGAAGATAAAATTATTGTCTTCTCTTAATCAAGGAGGATAATATCATGAATTCATAAGCTTCCAAAAGTACGCCTTAGAGGCGCTCAGGCTTCGGACTGTGAGGGTTTTCTCGCTTCGTGGAAAAGAGCTCCCAGGACCCATCTCAGCCCTACTCGCAGGTCGTGGTCCACCTCTGGGATCACCTCTCTTCTGGTCAAAGGTCCCTGCAAGCTTAATGCCTGCATCACCATGAAGCAACTCATCTTCTGTGGTGGCTCCGTGTGTTTAAATCAGAATTTACGTTCCTAGGGTCAGGATTTCGGTGACCGCTGGCTTCCTTTCTACGCTCCACACCCAACTTCAAAATAGAACAGTGGAGTCCATGGTAGAGACTGAGTCAGTTGACTCATCACATAACTGAGAAACTGAAGAGATTAGGCAAGTCCATTTTAACTCAATATTGTAAAGTACAAGAAGGTCACTCTCTCTGCGCTGCAGGGTACGGCAATGTCCACGTGACCTTCCGGGATGTCTGTGCCCAGAGAAGAAAGAAAGAATCTGTTTCTTAGAGTGCCACGGAATCACAGGCTGGCATATATATATATATATATATATCCTCACCACCTCCATAAAAGGAACACTAAACTCAGAGAAATTTAGAAGGGAAAAATGACTTATTAGAGATCAATAGAAAAAAAAAAGAAAGACATTTATAATTTATTAGGAAAGATCTAACTTTCTAAACGTGGTAAATCTTATCTGCCTATGGAGTCATGTTGGTTGGGGGGATCACCACTTTCTCCATAAATGGCTCCTCATTCCCTCCGGTGTGAGATTCAGACTCGGCGCTTTTACTGCCAGCACGCAACGTGTGCTCCAGCTTTACTGTCCCCTGCTTCTCTGTGTTCAAGCTACACTGATCCCTCACGTGACACTGCTTTCCTCCCTCTGCCAGAGGACTTATCTGAAACTTGGAAACAAGGCAAAACATGTGGGCGTGAGTTCTTTCAAAATCATGGGGGCAAAAGCCATCCGAAGGGTTTCCGGAGCAGAGTTGCAGAACAGAACCTTCCCCACTGTCGGAAAGGTTCAATCCACGCATCTCACTAGGCAGCCATGGGTCCCATGTGGGCCCAGGAAGTGTGGCAAGCGCACCTGAGGAGGTAATTTTTAATACAATTTATATTCAGTGGAGTTACATGTAAATAGCCAGGAGTGGCCAGTCAGGAGGAAATAATTAATGTTAATATTGATTAAAGGTCTCAGACTTAGTGAAATTACTTGTCATTTGAGGATTTTTGTCCAGTAGATTATAATTCCTGTAAAAAGCCCAGCAGGAGCCATCTCTAAGTAGGACACAATAAATGTCCACCTTTACTCCTGTCCCCCTGCCCTTCTTACAAATCTAAAAAAGGATCAATTTTCCCTATTTCTACACACCCTAATCCCCCTTCTCCATAATCTTTTGAAGCCCAAATATACCACTTCCTCCAGGAAGTCTTAACTAATCCATCCATCAAACATAGATCCTCTTCCTCTAAGTTCCCAGTACATTTTATTTACATTTTATTCCTGGCATTTAAGTCATTTTCTATCCACCATGCCCCATGGACATTTTTATCAAACCCATTTGACTTTAGATTTCAAGGGTAGAGACTACCTTTCGCTACGTTCATCTCTCTCCCTGTGTCAATGAGTAAATAATAGCAAATATGTAGGGGAAAGTCAAATGACTGGATGTGAAACGGATGCTGTAACACTGGAAAGTCTTTTTACCTTGCAAACGGTAAGGTCACAATAAACTGACCCTAAAATAACTTAATCTCTGCAACAATATAATGAGGAACGTTTTATCAGACCCATTAAAATGACAGGCAGGTTGATAATTATTTTTACAGTGTCGGGATTCCAAAACAAAACGTTTTCTCGGCTTCTGTTATTTGGCAATGCTAAATGAATGTTGTCAAAAGATTAAATATAAATTGGCTATAAATCTTCATTTAACTACATTGCGTAGGGAAGGTTCCATTACAACAGCCATGTTTGTATCAGCGTTAGGAACACAGAGAGTCTTGTTTTAATAGTATTTAACACTGCTGAAATTATTGTTTATTCTACATAACCGCCTTTGGATTTGAGGGTGATGCCATTGATGGTCATCAGTGAATAGATGAGAAAGGCTGAAAAAAAGCTGCGGGCGATGAACCGGATCCTTCTGGACTCCAAATGGACAGCATGGCCCCTTCCCAACAGCCGAGGTCACCATTTGCAGGGTGCTCTGTCATTGCCTGAAAGGTACACTGACTTTGCTGCCCAGATCTTTCACAGTGATTAAAAAACCTGATTTCAGAAACAGTCCTTTCTCAACCCAGTTTGACGGGCTTTTTAGGCAATGACCCGTGGTTCGATCACCTGTCCAAACCACCTGGTGGCTTGAACGCGATCGACTCACACTCTGGCAAAGGGGCTCTCTGAGGCTCCATAGACACCCTTGAACTTCAAATCTGCTGTCTAGCGGCCACGGAAGCTTGATGAACATCCTCCCCCTGACCTACCGAGCTTGTCATGACTGAGTGGTGAGGCCAGGCTGCCTGGCTATCCCGGGAGGAGTCGGCAAAATCTTACTCAAGATGAAATTCTTCTTTTGGTTATGGACTTCACCTTTGGGAAGTCAACAATTGGTACTGAAAAAAGGACTTTGTAGGGATGCCTAGGTGGCTTAGTTGGTTAAGCGCCCGATTTCGGCTTGGGTCATGGTCTTCCGGTCCACGGGTTTGAACCCTGCTTTGGGGTCAGTGCTGAGAGCTCAGAGCCTGGAGCTCCCTCTCTCCTCTGCCTCCCCCCAAAAATAAATAAACATTAGTTTGTTTTTTTTTTTAAAGGACTTTGGAAGAAACTAATGCTTCAGTGATTAAAAGAAAACTTATTAAATTAAATTGAATTATAGTAATAATTATGACATAGGAATATATCAGGAAACGGACTCAATCCAAATTTAATAGTTAACTGATATACTGCAAATATTACCCAAATTATCAGGATATATATATATATATTTATATATATATGCATACATATATAAACACATATCCTATGCTTCTGTAAATACAACTAATACACACATCCTATAATTGAAAAATCTTTCTCCAACCAAGGATAACAATTTATAACAAAAGTGGAAAATATTTTTTAGAAAAATTTAAAAATGCTTACTTTCCTACTTAATAAACAGTCCTTAAAATATCTTACTTTAGGTTTTACTTATTTTATATATTTAGAAAATATACCTATTTAATTTGTAAACATTAAGGAAAATATATAAACTTTTTCAAAAAATTTCTCACATGGTAAGATCATTAGAGATTTTTTCTTTGCCTTATTTACTTTCTGCCCTGCTATAGGAGTGAAGGGGCCAATCTATCTTAATTTTGTCTTGGCATTTTGTTTTCCTTGGATTTTCCAAGTTTGTTCTCTTTTACAATAAAGATACATTATGTTTTTAGTAATAAAAATAAACTTCTAAAACAACCTTGCCTTTTAAATTATAAAGAAAGATAACCTTTATAGAATAAATTCTCTCCGTATGTGTCTATCTATCTATGATCTATCTGTCTCTATCTATCATCAATCTATCATCTATTATCTATCATCTATCTATCCACTATCTATCCATCCATTGATTGACCTATCAAACTATCTACTGATCTATCTATTAATGCTTCCTTTGGCCTCTTTAAAGAGAAAGCCCAAGGTCGTGGCAGGAGGTAAAAGAAAAACAGAACAGAAAAAGCTACTGAGGCAAAAAAATAAATAAAGCAGCAGAGAGGAAGGTGTAGAGATTTAAAAAAGACAGAACTGTCTAGAAGAAAGAACACAGAGTAGCCAGAGAACCGTGGAAAAAAAGAATGAATACTGAGAGAGAAGAGTAAGTTTCATACAATAAGACTGTCCAGGCCTGTGCCCCCTGGAATACTTCTCTGTGACACCCAGGCTCTATTTCCCTGCTGTCACTCTAACAGCTACTGGTCCCAACATGCTCTCCATGCGGTGCTAAATCAAGGCCGCTGCTAGTTCCTTCCAGCTCTCCTCGTTTCCACTGTTTCTGCTCCCTCTTCCTACAGCCTCTGCGTGGAGGGCGCGGCACTGCAGAGGCAACCACACTTCTGTTCCTTCCCTTTTGCTACATGCTATGATTTCTCTGACTTGGTCCCTACCTTAAAAATAAAAAAGACTATTAATAAACACATCAATTAGAAGACTACTTAAATGTCTATGGAAAGGAATAATCACTTTTAGCTCAAGAAAAAAACTCAGTATGAAAATGTCCCCTCAGGAAGGAGATAGACAGAAATGTGGGACGAAATTGCATCACAGTCTTTTGGTGAGAAAAACGGGTGGTTCAGTGCACAACAGAAATATAAGCCCCGCCCACAAGACTGAATCACAGCCTTCTGCTTTGGGGGGGCCGGGTCGGACTCCGGCAGGACGGACCAGCAGCGTCAGCACAGACAGCTGTCAAGAAGAGCCACGGTCCAGAAACCGTACTGAGTGTCTCCAAGTCCTTCCTGGTGCGCAGTGGGGTCAGGATCGGAGGTGCTTCCAGAAGCAGGGCAGCTCCCTGCAGACGCAGGTGTGGGGCATGGGGCGAGCCTGTCCCCTGCTGAGGTGTGACTGCAGGGGGGGGGGGGGCGGGGCGGTTGGCACCTGGAGGCACACCACAGGGAGTGGATCACACGCTCCAGACAGAGGCACGAGAGAGAGCTCCGGAGTACAGATTGTTACCCGCCCCCCACCCCCACCCCCTGCTCAGAGGGGCCATGGAGCCTCCCAGATCAGGAGGCTGCTGGGACTTGTTTCTCGCTCCCTGGTCCAGGACATGTAGCAAAGGGAGGGACCGTGAGGCGTGCAGTCGTCTAGAGCGCTGGCGAGGACTCCGGCTTGGGGCAGGATGAGCCTGTCCTCGGGAGCCTCCTTGCCAATCCACACCCATGGGGCTGGGGCCTGGAAATTGGTTATTTATTCAGTTGTCATTGCAACGTTGGTATTTTTGAAGCTCACTGGGTAACTTTGATGCAGAGCAAGGTACGGAAACCATCGATAAAAAGATTCATGACATTCAGATGTGAGCTGAGTGGACAGAGAACGGTCATTCCAGGAGGAGAAGGCGCCCTGCGGTGTGGGGTCCCGCTGAGACAGCTCTGGGACTCTAAGGACAAAGCCCCTGTGGGGGCACCTGTGCAGCAGGTGGCTCATGTGACGCCCGGAGCTCTCCATTCTGGCTCACCCAGGGCAGTGAGTTAAGGAAAGGTCATCTTCTTATCTCCTGCCTGAGTCCCTGCTGCCAGCCCACCTGCTTCTCTATTGAGCCAACTCTTCTTTAAGAATCAACCTGCGACTCAGCGCATCTTCCTCGCAACTTGCCCATAAAATCTACGAAAACCCAGTAGGCGCGGAGCCCTGTAAAATAGTTCTTTATCTACAAACCGCATAGGCAATGACCGCACCGTTTAGTAAAAATAGTGGGAACTGACACGCCGTTTGCTCTTCAGCTCTGCAGTTTCCTCTGCTGTTCATTGCTGGTTCTATTTCATTTCTAAATTGAACTGCATATTGTAAAATCTGGCCGAATAGATCTTTGTGTAGATACTGTGTCTTGCTTCTGCCAGAGGTAATTTTTCATTCAGGGTGAACAGGAAAAGGCAGTGTTAGATACAAAATGCATTCACGCTTTAAAATAAAGGTGAGAAAAACACATGGGCGTCATCCCACTGCCCTCCACAGCCGTTTGCTCCGTATCACAAACGGAGCTCTACAATGGAGCCACTTTTGTTTGGGCTGCTAGTTTTCCCCTTGCTTTGATTCTCTGGTCAGGAAGTAATTACATTTTAGAGATTAAATGATGCTTGCATTGGGGGTGTGCCATGAAAATAGCAATAAATGTCACTGACCTGCAAGAAATACGCACCATCGTGGCTAGTGTTTTATAACCACTTCTTCGCATGAAAGTTAATTATAAATATCTTCTGCTCTGATGTCTACGACTTTGAGATCTTGGCCTACCATAAAACTATAAAAGTAGAATATACGTTCTTTATCTTATATTCCATAATAATTTTTTTACGACACATCTATTGCTGTCAGATACCATTTACTGAGTGTCTCCTCTTGCGCCAGCTCTGCATCAGGTTCCGTAGAAGATCCCTGAGGAGTTTATGTATCCATTTTGTAAGTCCTACTGATGGAAAGTCTGAGTTTCAGAAATGCAATCTGCCCGGAGTCAGGTGGCTTTACAAAAGCCATTTGTGGATTTAAACCCGGCTCACTGTGCTCAAGGGCCTTCCTTCTTTCGGCCCCGGTTCACTCCAGCTTTTTGAAAGGAGGCTCGATGCTTTAAAGGCAGTGTCTCTAAGAAACTAACATCAAACTTAAAAACTGGAAATGGGGGAGAGGTTGCAATTAATATAATTTTGGATTCAGGAATAAACTGGATTCCAATGCCCGCTGAGTCACTAGCAGCTATATGAATTCAGACTGTATTCCAAACGTTTGGAGCCTCGGTTCGCTATCTATGAAATGGGGGTAATGACACGTGCCTCCAGTAATGCCTGAGAACAATAAATGAAGGAACATATTTGATGGCCGGCACTTATGTCCAAACCTCCTGAGTGAAAATGGCCAGGGAGGGGACCCGCTGGGCCGGAACACACGCAGGGGAAACCGCCACATAAGCTAAAGGAAGGATGAGGTCAACTGAGTGTAAAAGGTCAAAGTTGAAGTCCAAGGAGGTCGGCAAACCAGCCCAATGTCTTGATGGGCACAGAATGGGTCCCTTGCAACAGTCAGGGGAGGAGCAGACAGTCCCTGGGGGAGAGTAAGTCAGAAGGCAGCCCTCATCAAATGTCTGAACTTGTCCAAGGTCACGACTTCAGTAGGGACTTTCCACGCAAGGGTCAGAATCAGGCACCCGGTAAATCTCCAGTAACGGGGGTGTGTGGTGAGTGTATTCTGAGATAACGTCTACTCCTAAATTATCCCGTGTGGTTTCGGTCAGCTGCCATATTCCCTCATTATGCTTATGTCCGAGGGGTTACGTGACTACCGGCAGGAGAGAATGGTGACTGAGCGCGTCTGAAAATCTTCTCTCATTATGTCAGCACACACTCGCGTGAAAGATCTGTTCCCCCTGCTCGAGTTCCTTTTGGAAGAACACAGGGTACGGAGGATGCATATTCCACCCATGTTTCTTCCCAAGATGTTTATTTATTAACAAACTATTTTCTTCTTTGTTTCCTTTCTTCTTCCTCACCCCCACCCCCTGGAGTATCTTGCATTTGCTGTTAATTGAAGACACTGAATTGGCAGAGAAATGAAATACACCTTCTTCATTTTGACAATCATTTTGCATCTGTGTATTTCTTTGGCAGCAAGTTGGCTGAGGAATGAACTCTGTCGAACTACAGAAAAATAGTAAGACCTTCCACAAGTCCTAGTTTCTGACGTTGACTGCTGTCTGAAAACAAAGCCTCTGAACTTTTCAAATGAGTGTGCCTCATTCAATAGTTCCAGATGCACTCAAATTTAGGGTAGCAGTGAAATCCGAATGTGGCCCATGGCACAAAATATCATTCAGGCGATGCCACAGAGCCATGGCTAGAGCTTAGCAATGCTTTTCCAACCCATTCTGCCAAACATCCTACTCTCCCACGCCATCACTCACGTAGACCTTGCTTCCCAGCATCATTTCATTACAAAAAAATAAGATGACTGAAAAGTATGTGAAGCTTATAATACAATGCCAATGAGGCAGAGGATGGGGATGCCGGAATGTTTCTTCACCGGGTTTTGAGATATAAATATTCAGGCGACGCTCAGTGAATTCTGACAGGCATTTTAACAAATGAAAATTAAGGGGAAATTGTAAGATGACATGTATTTGCTTTATCATGGTGAAATCTCAGCTTGACGATGGCATCATCATGAGAAAGAAAGCCTTTTCAAAAGAATCAACAGAAAGTTAAAGGTATAAAGAATTCAGATACTGAGCTAGTTGCACATAATCTCATCTGTGTTAGTGATTTCTACCATGATTTATATGTTGTGTTTGAGGAGAAAACACACATGATGGCAAAGATAAGAGCAGATTTTGTGGGGGAGTCTCAGAGTCAAAGGCTTTAGCTTGAATCTCAACTTTTTAGTTTTATAACCTTGGGCAATAGTGGAGACAGAATTCTGTGATAGTCCCTGATTCCAGCTCCCTGGCATACATGTCCTGAATAATCCTCTCACCTGGGATGTGGGTGAGCCCATTGAAAATGATTACCTTTCATTATATGGCAAAGGTGAAGGGTTTTGTAGATGTACAGGAGGTCCGATCTGTGGATCTGGAGTGAGTCAAAGGGAGAGACACCTTGGGTGAGCCTAGCCTCACCACCTGACGCTCCTATAAATGGGCCCCATGTCTTTTCTGAAAGAAAATATGAAAGAGACAGTGTCTCTTGCTGGCTTTGAAGAGGGGTCCCAGTTGTAAGAGTGTTCGTGAAAGGGCCACATGGTGGAAATGTTGGGACCTCAAAGTGCTGAGCACAGCCCTGCTGACTACCAGCAAAATAGCGGGACCACAGTCCTACAACCGCAGGAACTAAATCCTGCCACCAACCCGCAGCAAAGGACAGAAACTCCAAAAAGGGACACTTTCAGTGCAGCCTGTGAGAACCTGAGCAGAGGACTCAGCTACACAGTGCCCTGATTCCTGATCTTCAGAGGACTATGAGATCATAAAAAGATAGGTTGACGCGAGCTGTCTACTTAACCTTATACGCATCGGTTTTCGTACGTGTAAAATGGAGATCACAGTAGATTGCTACAAGGACTCAGTGTGATTAAACTCTCTCCCAGCACATGCCTGGCAGGTCGGAAGAGCTCAGAAAAGGTCACTGCGCTACTAACAGCACTATCAGCGGTAGCAGCATAAACTCCAGTAATTGTAAAATGCTAGAGCACCGGGTGTGCTTGCAAACAAAACAGAGAAATAGGCAATGCACCTGTATCCTATAGGTTACCATTTGACTAAATTTTTAAAGTACATTTGTATTCATTTTTAGAAAGTGAGAGCAAGCATGGGAGACACAGATAGAGAAGGAGAAAGAGAATCCCAAGCAGCCTCCACTAAGAACGCGGAGCCTGATGCCCCAAGACCAACAGATTATTCCTAGTCTACAAATACACGACATTCTTCGAGTCTTTTTCAATGCACGGCTCCTTCCCACTGACATGTCAATTCCACATCTCTACCTGAAATGTCTATTCATTCTTCAATGCCAGGCTCAGTTTGTATGGCATTACGATGTCCGGGGACTATGCTAATCACTTCATAAGTACTATCACGTTCAATAACAATGACACGAAATAGCTACTACTGTTGTTCCTCCTCACCCTCTTCTTAAAGGACGGGAAAGGAAGGTCCAGAAAGACTAGCTGCCCGAGCTCGCAGTGCAGAGCGAGATCTGACCTGAGCCAGCTGTGCTCCAGTCCATGCTCCGACCGTTAGACTAAGCTTCCCATTGATGGCCTCCTTATAAACTCATTCAGCTCTAGTTGCAATGGATTTTTCTGTTATCTGATCTATTATACACATGTTTTGATGAGTAGGGTTTAAGACCAGCCTAAGCTGAGTTACACCTGGCATATGGAGTTTGTATGTTTGTTTGTTTTCTTTTGGAGAGAGAGAATCTTAAGCAGGCTCCATGCTGAGCATGCCCAACGCGGGGCTGGATCCCAGGATCCCAGGATCGTGACCTGACCTGCTCACCCGACTGGGCCACCCAGGCGCCCCTGGCATATGGAGTTTGAAAGCAAATTTTAATACACTTACATCTATATGGGGAAGGGCACATTGGAGAAAAAGTTTAATCCATGCCCTCATTTCCATCTGCCTGATTGGAGGAGAGGCAACAAAGGCAACAATTTGGGAAGGTTTAGGGCTTCAGGAGGGAATCCATGAGGGAAAGAGGATTGGGACTGGATGGGGCGTCTTCTGGACACAAAGCTGCTCTGACTATCTCCTCTGGTATCATTTATCCCAGCAATGAAAAGAGGGCAAGAAACAAACACAAAAGCTGTCACTGTAACAGCCAGGACACAAGTCGCCTTGCCCTTAGGTGCTCTGGGAGCTTCATGCAGAGGGAAAACTATTTCCTGGCCTCGTTCTATGTACATGCACGCTCGTCTCCGGCCCAGTGTGGTGGCGGTGGTCTATGGTCTTTCTGTCCTAGGGGAGAGGCCTGGCAAATGTGCGAAATTCAGCCGGTTTTAGGCACTGACTGTGCTCTATTTTGAAGCTAAGAGATGGGAACACCTCTCATCTCTCTGGTATCTCTGATGTTTTGGGGGGAAAACAAATTTTAATTAAAGGAAAAGTTCATGTGAATTTATTTTGCATAATGACCTTATGCTGCCAGAGCCAGCGAGATCTGGAGCCCATGATACCTGTGGAGCTTGTGGTCCTCACCCCCACCCTCCCAGCACTGGGGGCCTCCAGAGAGCAGAGTCTGTGCGCCCCTCATCTCTGCACACTTCAGGGAGCCTGCCCTAATGCCTTACACTCAGGAGACACTTAATAAATGTGCACCGGTTAAGGAGGAAAATATTTTTATAATTCCGCAAAAGCTAAATTACCAGCAGATGTAGCTAATGTGTTTAACTTTAGAAAACATGTACTGGGGAATCTAATACAGAAGAACAATGGGAATTGACTTTGGAAACAGTTAATAACTGATCTAAAAATGAACTGCTGGCTGCCGAAAATAATTGCGAAGAAAAGGAAGTGTAAAGTCGAAATCTGGCTAATGAGGAGATATTGCTTTAAGGAAAAAGAACAAATCTGAGCAGTGTTTAGGGTTGGGAGCTACTCGATTAAACAAACCTGATCTTACAGCCTGTGTTATTCAAGAAAGAAAATATTTAACTACAATCGCTAGTGATAGCATTTTAGGTGCCGCGGTTTTTTAACTTTAGAAATGGCTCCTTTTGCTTCTTAAGACGTGTGGCAGCCTCTATAGATTTCCAGTGCATCACTCACAACCCTGTCCCGAGTCTGACTCCTTACTAAACTCCACTCTCCTTGTTGGTGGTGAAGTCTTACTCATCTTCTTATCAACAGGGTCCAAGCACCTAGGTGACAAACAACAGCCTCTCATTAAGCACATACCAAGGGAATAAAATGCCTTAAGCTTTTTACAAAATTTAGAATTACTGAGGCGCCTGGGGGGCTCAGTCAGTTAAACCTCTGACTTTGGCCAGGTCATGATCTCACATTCGTGAATTCAAGCCCCGCATTGGGCTCTGGGCCAACAGCTCAGAGCCTGGAGCCTGCTTCCGATTCTGTGTCTCCCTCTCTCTCTCCCCCTCCCCCCTCAGGCTCTGTCTTTCTCTGTATCAAAAATAAATAAAACATTTTTAAAAATTACAAAATTTAGAATTATTAAACCTTTCAAAGTGGCTGTCTTGGCTTAAACTCTTCTTGACACCAACACACGGAAACACAGCTCTCTCTGATGACGGCGACATGGAGAGGGTGAGGCACCCACAGCACATCTCAGTCAGGCGTGGCTCTGCACCTGCCAGGATGACCCCTTGTCACCCTCAAGTCCTGCGAACAGAGGTGCCGCGGGGGCAGCAATCTGTCCACCGTGTCTGTGGCCACGCCCGACGGCACAGCTCACTAAATGCCTATTTGCTGAATAAATGGATGAAGAAACAAGAGTGACCCTGCAATGACTTCTCTCGAGCCTCCATGCAGTTCTTTTAACTCCACCGAGTCTTCTATGCCAATCTAGGAAACCACCACACAATACTGTCCCCTAACATAGTTTCCTTGTAATTACAATTCTGTTGTGTGTGGGGGTTATTTTTCCTATTTGTGCGTGCTTCTAACAGCATGGGAGGGAGGGAAAGGGGGCGGACAGAGAGGGACACCCACCACACCTAAGGAGCGAGAAGGCTCCTTCCAAGCTGCACTGAGCCCTTTCCAGATGCCTGATATCAAGGAAACAAACAGCCAGACCTTTCCATGAGGGCATCCTAATGGGGAGACGCACTGCAAATGATGAAAACCGTCATTAGCAGCAGGGCCACTGGGTCAAGTTACCTCCTTCCCTTGCTGGCATGAGCTGCTGCTCAGAGGAAATCCCAAGGGTAGAACAGAAGCCTCTCGTTCTCCTGCTGTCCTGCTGAAAGGCCAGGCAGGATTGGCTGCTTGCATTGTGACCCCAAAGGCTTTCCTGCCCAGGCAGGGGAGGGCAGTAAGGAAATAAACAAGGTATTTATCTGCATTTAGCTTAACTATCATAGTATACGTGTGAAAGGGACATACGACCTGCAAATATAAATATTTAGGTAGCTGGCACCATTGCTCTACACTACAGTGTGTTCCCTTGACTTTCACCCTCTTCCAGTCATTGACTAATTTCTTCATTTTTAGCTACCCAACATTTTGAAAATATGTTTTTTTCCTTCTTAATGCAACAAAGCAAACCACTGAATATGTTCTCTTGGTTTTCATTATCTGGAATAACTCAATATTTTTTTTCTTCTAGCCTTTCCTATATCCATTAGAACCCAGTTCCTGAAAATCACGGGTTTTCAAAACCCCAACCATATCCCATTATAGTTGTAAAGTAAGAAACTCTGTAAATGATCGATAAATCCAAAACCCACAAGCATTTCTGTTTTACTTTAGAAATATCTCAACTATGTGAGTCCCAAATTATGAAATTATAGTGTTGATTTTCACTTTTTACTTGACCTCTACATTAAGCTGGAAAGAACGACAGGCAGATTTTACGTTAACTTATCTTCCTCTCGTCTTCTTGTCCTTGAACTGGGAAGTCATGCTTAGAAAACAAAACAAAACAATATTGGATTTCTACCATTCTTATTCCCAAATGACATATAAAAGCCAAAGTGAAATTAACTACTTAGTAAAATACGGTGAGAGACTATCACAGTCTCTTATATCCATAGAGAGAGCCCCAAAGACTGAGACTATGCATGTACACACATGTCTGGGGTACAGACACATTAAGGGGACAAATGGGTGGAACAGTTGTTGTTGTTAAGTAGCTCCCTTTAGGAAAATTGAATATTTAGTAATTTGATTAACTTAAATGTCTTATTGTTGGGGTTATTTTCCCAAATTTGACTCTAAACGTGCAAAGTCCAGTATATTAGTGACGATAGGAGTCTCCACATTTAAGTTGCAGAAACCTCACTACAGAGATCATTCAATGTAATACACATAAAGCAAAATTTCAGTGCAAGAGGGGTTGGCCACATAATAAAGCAGATGTCTTTCATTTTATTTAAGAAGATATGTTTTTTGGTAGACATTTCAACTGATCCACAAAAAATCACTACATGCAAATCAAGTTATTTATAAGACTCATCAGAACGATAGTGGAATTAATTCCATAAAACAGATTTTGTTGGAAATAGGAAGTAAGAGCATTGCATTTGTAATAAATGAGTCCCTAATAGTACACCTGGTCACGCATGCACATGTACCAATGGGGGCTGGAGACTGTCCCTTCCTTCCTCATAAATAATAAATATTGATAATAATGTCCATGAAACAAATTCTCTGTATAAATGTAAAGTTTCATTAAAAACTTGACACTTGAAGCTACACTTCATTAAAATAGAAAACAAGAAATTCAGGGGAATTTTTTTTTTTAGTCCATTGATCTCTCACTTTGTTGAAAGACAATTAAATGGTTTGAAATGAATGCCTGATAAATATGTGAACTGATTGAAGCTATAAATATCTTCAAAGAGCTATTCAAAGCTTATGAAAATCCTTTTAATGAGGTGAAAACATGAAAATTAGCTCTACTTAAATGCCTAGGAGAGCCCAATATTGGATTTCACATGTTGACTTACAAACATCATTTTCAGTCTTCTTGAAATAGAACTCCAATATTAACATTGTTCTGTTTTTGAAATCTTTCTAGATTTCATAGAGTCGGGTACAGTCACCAAGAATAGATCCTCCAATAACCTAAGCCAGGCAGCGGGGTTCTGCACATAGCACCACGAGCTATTTCCTTGCCACATTCTATGCCGGATCCTTTGCTGAACTCCAAATGTTGGAAGACATGATGATCCAGTCCATGGGCCTATTTTTTTCCTATCTATACTCACTTGCTAGGTGATCTTCTCCAATCCCATGGCTTTAAATATTTATACTTTGATTTCCAAATTTACCAAATGAACAAATAGTCAAAATTGAGCTCCAGATTTGTACAGCAAATTGCCTTCATACCTCATCCGCACTCATTGGCTTCTCAAAACAGTATGTCCAAGTTAGAACTTGTGATTACTCATCAATAAAGCCCACTTCCGTCTGGTCTTCCCTACCTTAATAAAGAACATTTCCATTTCCCACACATTTAAGACACATGTCTATGAATCATCATGAATTCCTCTATTTCCATCACACTCCACATCTAATCCACTGACAGATACTACTGGTTCTAGCTTCCAAATGTCTCCAGAATTGGACCACTTTCAAAGCCGTTCAACCCTAATCAAGCTACTGCCATCTCTTACCTGGATCCCCATAATCGCTTCCACTCTTTCCATTTCTGCTGCCCAAGCCATTTTTCTACAAGAGGCTAGAAGGGCTGTTTAGAAACATAAATTAGATCTTGTAACTCCTCTGCTCACTATCTTCTGATGGTTTCACATCCACATACGATACACACACCTTCCAGATCTTACATAATCCTATCTGGCCTTTCTCCAACTTCATCACCTTGTACCCCGATCCAGACACATTAAATTTCTTTCTATGCCTCACATACACCAAACTCAGTGCCTTCACTTGTTCTTTGCACTTGGCATTCCCTCTCCCCTGTGCCGTTCCTCTCAGTGTTGCATTATCGGTTCCCTCCATACATTCGAGGGTCTACTTAGCTAGATCACTCTTCATCTGAACCACTTGCAACTTCACTCCCCAGCCTTCCAACCTATTTTTCCTTTATTTATGGCACTAATCACCAGCTCAAGTTACATAATGAGTTAATTTAGTTACCTGTTTATGGGCTATCTTGCCCGACGGTCAGCTCTGTGTCCCTGATACACAGAGCTGTCTTCCATGTCTGCCATTATATCCAAGTACCTAGTACACTACTGGCAAAGGGAAGGCACTCAATAATTATTGCTTTTTCTGAAGGAAACATTCATGAAGGTATACCCTTTTCCATCATCTGTGTGACTAAACAAGTCCCACAATCTATTACTGTAATGCAATGTAAAGAATAAATAGTTATGACTTCGAATGGCAATGTTATTAGTTTTTATCAAGTATATATACATACACATGGATATATCTTAGTTAAGTGATTAATTATTATTCCATTGGTATATCAGGGGCCAATAAACACATGAATCAAGCAGAGATGTGTCGTTCTGTTGCACGCGCGCCTACTTGCAGCACTGACAACAGCAACCATTCACAGATGGGCATGCACCCTTGTGCTTTGGGTATATTCCAATTCCCCAAGTTGGTTAGAAAAATCTCCTGAGTCAAGTAGGAAGGAGGACACCCACTTTGAAGTGGGTTATTCTACTGTCTTCTTGCTGTGCAGAGGATGCCTCATCAGTTTTGACACTGATTCTGCAAGAATTTTGGGAGATGCACAGTCATGAAAGGCTGTTGGAAGGCAGCTGGGAGCCAGGCTCTTCGTGGTAGGAGCCAGGGAAAGAGCTAAGAGAAAGACACTTGGCTGATAACCAATGTCCTAAAATGCTCCACTTTCATTTAGTGCTTGTTACTATTATAATTTTCATAATGCTCATCAGGGACAGTTAGGCTGAACAACGTATCCCCTAGGACTAGTCTACTGACTTCTACTTTCATTTTATCATATTTTAATAGAGGACAGTGTAAATAGCTTGAAGATAGGAATCTATACAACTGTTGATAATAGAGGAGGGTCACAGAAATCTAATAACAGCCTGTAGAGAATAACATCCTTGCTTTGCTATCATGCCAAGTCAATTGGATTCCACAAGGAACTCTTCCTGTTAATTCACTGCTCCAATCTTGCACCGGGCAAACCAATGCACAGCGAATAAGAAGGTTTTCTGTGGCTCTTTGAAGGAGTACTTTATAAAAATTCTATGCAGGTCCACCTGAAAATAACTAAATCACTATTGTAGCCCTCTGGTTTTCTTTCCCTCCCATAAAAATATTTGAAAATAAAATAGTGGATTCAGACACCTGCCTTCCCCATGTGATGCAAATCCACAGATTGGCCATTTCTATCCTAAAGCAGTGCTATAGATAGTGGAATAATTCCATAGACAGTTTATAAGCTTTCTCAACAAAGAAGGGAAAACTCACTCTTTTGGAAAAAAATCAAACAAATATTCCCCCTCCCTCCCTCCCTCTCTCTACTGTAAGCTTCCAAATAAAATACTTTGGAGTGTAAGAGATCATTAACGGATACAAACACAAACCCCCCACTTCATTCTCTATGCAGTTTTCTTACTGACAATAAATTCCCATTGAAATATTAACATCTCTCATTGTTTATGGAGAAAACTTATTTTTCATGGGAAAGTCTAATTTGTTGCCCCCCTGTTCTGAAGAATACTTGTACGACAAATGGATTTCAAAGAAGGTATAGCTGTGTCTTAATAGACCAACATACTTTTTAAATAGGGAAGAAATCCTTGAGAAAAATTTAGCAGTGGTGTTTCATTATCCCTAACTCCCCAAAGCCTTTGAAGATGAGGAAATCCTTTTTATTTATGCCTAGAACAGCAAGAAAGTGATACGACATAGAAGTTAATCCTGGAAAGACAGAGCAGAAAATAACAACTACCTTCCAGATCTATACCCAGAGCAATCGAATACCACTATTTTAGGTCATTTGGGAAAATAACCTTCCTGCACATAGTCTGATCGTGGAAAAATTACTCTCACATGGCAAACCCATTCAATCAATTAATATAAAACATGTCAAGGCTTTTGTATTATGAAATTAAGGCATTACCTGTTTATTCATAAGTCAGAAAACCTAACAATCACATTAGCCATTGTCTCAAGTGACTAGATCCATCCTGAGACAGAAACATTAAATCAAACAAGGCAATCTGTCCCAGAGAAGACAGGAGGGAAAGTCACTCCTTGGCACCAGGCGCCCGTGTTCTGGAATTTCAGTGGCCCCACTGACGACAAGGAGCGTGGTTGACATGAGGCTGCCCTGCCATCTTGGTAGTCATACCATGACATCTCCAGCTGTCCCACAGAGCTCCGCATGACGGAACTGTGTCACCTCGGCTACTTTCACAACCCCCTGCCTCCCAGGCAGATTGTAATCATGGCCCTTGGAAATGCATTTCTAATGTGGCTTCAGAATAAGTAATCACCCCCACAAAAAGGGGAGAGGAAACTGATCTCAGGGTTAGGAACAACAAGGGTGGATGAGTGGCTACTCATGAATTTAGCTCAACGAGTTCTCCATCCTTTGCTGCCATATTCTTGACCCTGAGTCGCAGCCTTTTTGCTGAACTACAAGTGTTCCCGTGTCATCCCCTCCCCACGCCTGGCCAGGGTTCCTTTTCCTCTGCAGCCACTGCCTTGCCTTGCGAGGGGGTGGCGATAAGAGAGGCAGATTCTGCTGCCCACTGCCCCGCTCTGTGGCTCCTGCCCCCCCCGCCCCCAAATATAGCATAACTTATCGAATGGTGGCCCAGATGTCAGGGAAAAGTGACCCTTTCCCGCAGAACTGGCAGATTGATTGCCTTTTCTTTCACTTTCCTGAACACGGGCTTACAGTAGAGCAGTAGTCGGGTATGAAGTCATTGATTTGCCTCAGGTTGAGATTAAATCAGTCACTTTAAACATTTTAATATTAACAAAAGGCTTTCTGTGATTTTCTCCCCCCTCTCTGCTATGACTTTATTCCAGGGCTGGAGATCACAGGGGCTTTGACAAGCTGGTCAGTGATCAGGCGCCACCATAATCAAGTGAGAAAAAAAAAATCCCAACAAGACCTATCACGCATGTTTACACCACAGGACTGTTTAATGCCGTGTCTGCGCAAGATGTGGGTTGTAAACTATAGAGACTGTGGAGGACGTTAATTAACACAGATTGTAGAACTGACAGCTCATTAACAAAGAGATCAGTGTCAGAACTTATGTTTGGAAACCTACACTTGGATCAAAAACAAACATCATGGTAAATAACTGAGTAAAAGGTGAAACACCAGCACAAAAATGGCTTTCTTTCTTTTACGTAAATATCACCACAAGCACTGATGAACAACTAGATTTCCTTACAAAACACTGAGATTGCAATAAAATAATTCAATAACACGGGGAGACTGCTAAAAGATAGCCTTAGATGGACTATTATAGTCATCGTTATATACACAGATATGCACTGCAAAAAGATGTGTACCTGATTACTTCAATATTAACTCTCTAAAGAAAAATATCTTAAAAATGTCTTCCATATCTATGTGAAAAGTTATTCACTAGTTTTACCTGATAATAAATATGATATTTAGAAAAATATATACTGATTTTAAGGTAAAAGGTATGCATTTATTATAATTACTTTAAGTATCATATTTGACTGAAAATACATAAAATAGAAACCGGTCCATTGATCCCATCTCAAGAAGCTTATCCTGTCTATAAACAGCACACATCTGCACGGACAAGACGTTTTCTCGGGCAGTGTTAGAAAAGCAGAAACTCGAATAAAAACGAATGATCATCTATACAAGATGGAGTCAATGAATTATGTTATATCCATACAAACAATGGAATACTCTACAACCGTTAATGCTGGTATGTGATAAGAAAGCAAGTATTCTCCATTGCAGGGACAACGATGGTTAATTTCAATCACTGAAAACACGATTATTCCGCTGCTTTTGGTAGCCATGGTATTGAACACCCCCGTTTATTTATATACCCAATAAATGTTTATTTTATGTTCAGACACTATGTGCCAGATACGTGTGCCGATAAACAAAATGGACTTGGGCTTATAGACACTATGGAGATAGTTAGAAACATAAATATGTCATTGTAATCAATCCCATGATGGAAAACCACAAGATGCAACCAGAGATCATAACACTGGACTTAATATGGGTTGGAGAAGGGGAGCAGAGAATACATTCCCAAGACGTGACAGGGATGCCGAGAACAACAGTGTCCTTGCTACAGTCCTGGGACTGACACACCCTCAGTCTGGGGCTTGGCTGCACCTGCACTGAGTGAGGGCAGGGGTGGCAGCTGGGTCCCAGTGTGCCCCATCAGCCAGGTCTAGGATTTTGAATTTTGGTTCAATGAGTTCACTGGACTCATTGAAAGGTTTGAATCATTTGATTCATTGGAAGGATCTGCCATGGGGATAAAAGCATGAGTCACATTTTTAAATTAAATTCAAGAATGACTAATCGTATGATGTAATATTTTGACAAGCCACAACTGGAAAGCTGTCCTTTGCAGTAATGGCAGCATGACCTTCAGGCTGTGTGGACACGTGCCCCTTATCACAACCAACCCAGACCTCAGTTTTCTCATCTGTAAAGCAGCTGGTGGGTGGGGTGATATCACTGTCCCTCTGGTTCACGTGCAACTTGGCATCGTGGGGACATTATTTAGAGATTCTGTTGCCGCAGTTACATTTTTACCAGCGTTAGGTCAATAAAATAGAGCTTCCTACAAAATAATATGAAAAGATTGTTTTGTTATTGTTGTGATACACAAGAAAATAGTTGAATCAGAGGCTTAAGGGATATTTGGCATTTGGCTACATTTTAAAATACGAAGCGCAGAAACGTACTGCTAAATCCTACCCTCCAGGATGCTTTCACAAGTTCTGCTATTGGGAGTAAGTTGGGAATCAGAATGGATTCCCAGCTCCATAACTATTAGGTTGCCTGATATTTCTAGTCAATCAATATTCTTATGCGATGGCAATGTTTAACACTGTCTGAATGTCTATGTGGTTTGGAGTCAAACCATAAATACGTATGACAAGCCCCCCCTTGTTCTGGCAGCCTGCACAAGTGATATAACTATCCGTAAATAACACACATAAAAATCCTTATTGACGATGTTGACTTTTTTTAAGTTATTTATTTTTAGAGAGAGGGAGCATGAAAGCAGGGGAGGGGCAGAGAGAGAGGGAGGGAGAGAATCCCAAGCAGGCTCCGCTCCATCAGCACAGAGCCTGAAATGGGGCTGGATCCCAAGAGCCCCAGGATCAGGATCTGAGCTGATGTGAGCTTAATCAAAGATGAGACGGGATTTTATCTGAGCTCTCTGCTTCTGGAAACCGTGAAGACTAAAGGAATTTTCACCCTGTTGTGTTCTGGAAAACAGCTTATTGTAAGGAACAACCGTCCCCCATAAATATCTCAGACATCCCCCACCTCGTTTATGTCTAAGGACAGACACGGTCCCTCCAAACTCCTCTTCTTTGCTTCACAGATGATTTGCTAAACCGCTTGTCCCCACGGACCAATCAGAACACAATGCGTGTAACCAAACTTCCGTTAAGTTTCTCTCTTTCCTCCAAGTCCCTGAACTTGCGTCCATCTTCAGCCTCAGCTAGGAGACAGCCCCTCCGAACACAGGCTGGCCGCAGGGGCAGGAGTCTGATCTGCTGTAATGCTGCCCTTTCCTTCCGCCTCCACACCATTCTTTCTCGCCTTGTTTACGCCTCTCTGTTAAAACCAACCAACCAACAAAACCTCTTTTCCCTAACTTTGAGAGGCTCGCAGACCTTCTGGTGAGAACTTTCTGCCCCCGCGTTGGTGCCCCTGCCCCTAATGCAAGAGCCCAGCCCCAGCCTGGCCAATAATCCTTTCCAACAAAGCCTCCCCTTATTAACTGGGGAGTTATTCACTGTTTTGTCTGACAACAGGGACAAGAATTCTGTCTTGGGAGGTCAGACTAGTTCGTTGTTTCTCAGGATCTCCTAACTTTCCCTCCAGGATTTGGAAAGTCATGCTTGGTGTAGAGGGGGAGATGTGATTATTTGACAATAAAAGTCATTTTAAATCACCAAAGAAACCTCCACACATCATTGAGCAAGATCCAGAACACGGAAAAAAGTCAGGGAAACAGTAACAACAAAACTACCTACCCACAAAGGAAACGTGATTTACATAATCAGTTCATGCTTTTCTCCTTCATGTTATGGAAGTTTCTTTGTTTACATGATCTCTAGTGGTCTGTTAAATGCTCGCAATGCATCAGTGCTTTTCTGAACAACAGTTTGTTAGGAATGAAAAATGCGTTACCCATCAATAGGAAAGGCAGCTGAAAGATTAGAATAAAGACATGAGTTGGTCTGCAATACTTCCTTGGTTTCAGCCTTAGCTCTCAATCACAAGAAGGGGGTCTAGAAGGAAAGCCGTGCTTTCCATTTTTAAGAACATTTTAGCAATAAGCAAATGGTGACAAAACTATTTGAAAAGGTGATGAGTTCGTGGTATTTTGCATCACTCTGAAGGTGAGCTATCCAGGAAGCCCAGATGGTATTTCCAAACCTATAAAGAGTGATTTTAGGGGCGTCTGGGTGGCTCAGTCAGTTAAATGTCTGACTTTGGCTCAGGCCATGGTCTCACAGTTTGTGAGTTCGAGTCCCGTTCTGTGCTGACAGCTCAGAGCCTGGAGCCTGCTTCAAATTCTGTCTGTCTGTCTGTCTCTCTCTGCCCCTTCCCTGCTTGCACTCTGTCTCTCTCTCTGCCCCTTCCCTGCTTGCACTCTGTCTCTCTCTCTCTCTCAAAAATAAATAAACATTTAAAACACTTTAAAGGAGTGATATTATTTCAATGTCAAGTATCCAATACAATGTAAGGGGCAGGAGCATTCCATGAACTCTTGTATCCAGATCCTGGCTCTGGGGCGGGGAGAAAAGTGGGTGCTCGAGTCCAGGGCCTAGAGGTGTCCTTGTTCCATGTGGTGTGAGACCCAGGAAGCAACACGCCATGGCACCCAGGCCAAGAGGGTGCAATGTGTTCCCAGGAAGCCGGAATGAGAAGTAGGAAACTTGACTTCTAGGGGGGCTTCCTATCACCGTCCTTATCAGCAAAATGAATCATGTCAAATATGCCAAATACGCCAACTTGCACACGTTTGCATGTGGCTTATGCATGTTCACATCTTTTGTTGCATCTACGCAGAAATCCATAAATACTTGCAAGGATGAACTAACTCCATCACTCTAGTCAGACCCCTGAACAAGCATTTCACATACTTAATCTTTACAACAGAAAAGTGAGGAAGATATTATTATTCCCATTTTACAGACAAGGAGCAAAGACTCAAAGAGTTGAGTGATCTTCCATGAAGCCCCATGACGGCCAGAACTCAACACTTGACTCCAAAGCCCATGTTCCATGCTCCTAACCACTCTGGTTCTGACCCAGAACATTCTGGTGAGTTTCCAGTTGTGTGTAGAGAAACAAAAACAAAATCAAAGAAAGGATGTGTCAACATGAGAATTTAAAAAAAAAAAAAACAGGTCTCATATTCTTATTTCAGTGCTACTAGTACCCAGATAAAAATGATGTTTCAGGTCCGTTGGAGACCCGAGTACCAATGTTTACAAACATCGGCTCTGAAACATCCACTCCATGAAAAGCATCGGAAAAGCACCTGAACTGTGAGGAATAAAGCAGGTAAGAGGTGACTAGAAGCTAAACCACCAGTGTGTGCAGAAACCACAGCTGGCCTTCTGTGCTCATGAAACCCACCAGGGCACCTTTGTCAACTATCCCCACACTGTGAGAAAGGGGTAATTCGCGACAATACTGAGATGGTCAGGATCGTTGAAATTTCCTTCCATGATGCGCATAATGAATGTCCAGGGTTAATACACCAACAAGACTCAAAATACCTCTCTGAGAGTACAGGTAAGAGAGGGGAGTGCTTAAATTACGATTGCAAGTTAGTAGCTGGATAATAGTAGAATAATAAATAAACCACGGAGTTGATACTCAGTGCTAAGCCTTTTCTATGGCAAACGCATTCTCATTTCCTAGGACTTAGGAGCGAAGTTTGCAGGACAACCTTTCCTGACCAAACAGGAAATGCTGGCTCTCAGATCAGCAAGCTGATCCCCCCACATTTCTTTTTCTATTTCATTTAGATTTTTCCTGACTCTAATTTGTTTCTATCTTATTATATTTCATGTGTTCTTATAAACTTCTTCAAATAGTTTTGGCATAAGAGGCTGTGAGCATGAATACCTAAAAGATCTATGTTTTCATTGTGAACTCCAATTATAACGGCATACTAAAACTTGCTAGTATGTGAATATAACCATGGCTATCATGGATTTACAGCTTATGTGGAACATAAAAGAGTTTTAGATAATTTTTTTAAAATTCATTATCAGGCTAGCTCACATACAGTGTAGTCTGGCCATTAGGAATAGACTCTCATGATTCATCACGTACATACAACACCCAGGGCTCTCTTCCCGACAAGTGCCCTCCCCACCCATCACCCACCTCCCCCTTGACCCCCCACCTCCATCAACGCTGTTTGTTCTCTGTATTTAAGAGTCTTGTACGGTTTCCCTCCATCTCTGTTTGCATCTTATTTTTCCTTCCCTTCCTTCATCGTCTTCTGTTAAGAGTTTTAGATTAAATTTTCCATGCAATGCACATGGCAGTCCTCCTGTTCTGGCCACTTCTCAGAGGGTGAAGTGGAGGTCCAGGGCAGCCAGCCAGCACCAACTAGAGCTCAGCTCCCTCTGCCTCCCAATGGCCGTGGACCTCTATTCCGTGGTAGCTGAGGGGCTGGCCTCAGTCCTGTCCACCCTCACTGCCCAGTCCCAGTGGATGAGAGACTCCAAGGATGCGTCCATGGTACTTGAGGATTCTGTTTTCGGCCCTTCCGGGGAGACCCCACAGGGCAAATCTAATCAGGGCTGAAAGCAGCCTCGGGCGGTGGAGCACCAATACAAAAGGGCTTGCAGATGTTGGGTTCGATGACATTTAGCATTTTGGTCCAACCGCTATTCTGTACAGTGTAGTGGCCCCGAGACTGTGAGGCTAAGAGCGAACAACAGAACCTTGGGCTTCCCTGATGTAGGTGCAATCTGTCTTCGCTGCTTCTTCCGTTAAGGGCATCATCGTAGGGGAGCCACTTCCCCGAATCCGGCCTCCCAGGGCCAGAAGGCCAGGTCTGTGGTTTGCAACAGGAATCTTCCCAGCACGCATGTGCGGAAGATAAGAAATGTCTAACAACTTGCCGATTAGTGTAGTTAATCCTAACCGGTCTCTTTCATGGACTTGGAATATGGTTTTGCTAACCAAGCCAGTGACGCGTTTTCTCAGAGGCTTCCCAGCAGTTCTTAGTCAAGAGCTGGGGAGACCAATAAAATTATGATAAAATTAAAACCATTGAGAAGTACAATATATTTGCTTTTGTCAATGCCAAACCCAGTGCTCCTGAAGGTCAATGAATAGTCGAGTTAATAATGTCCAAATATCAATGAAGGATAAAAACTAAACACTGGCATGAGTCCCATTATAAAAATAAGAAAAGGACAGAAAATAAAATCAGTACTCAAAAGCACAGTTTCTTAACTGAAGTGGCATTCAATTAGTCATACTTTAAGACTCACGTATTACGAGAGTTTTCAATCACATAAACCAATTCGAAGGTTAACTCCGAAATGGTATTTTGGAGGATGTGGTGGAATAACTGGCCTAGAGATTTGTAAAACAGCGCACCACACCTAGGGGCTTTGGACAAACTTACTCTAAAGCAGAGGATTTTATATATTGAATTCTTGAGTGTCTTTTCAATGTAAGAAATTTAACGTAGATTGTGCCTGACTGATTGTTTTGTTCCATCTGACCCCTGTGCTACAACGTTATCAAATGCCTCTTACTATCCCCTGAAAATCACTGTTATCATCATCACCATCATTATTTTAATCAATTATGCAGTAAAGCATTACTGGATTTGGACTTCGTTAAGAGGTGTTCAACATTATTTAGAATGGCATCAAAATTTTATTGTAAGCAAATGGCACCAAATTTTAAAAATATAATCTAAAACTCCAAAAGCCACCAATATACATTAAGACTTTCAGTTCTGTATTCAAACAGCTCTAGAATGGACAGAATGAATCACCAGGTAAAGTGACTGAATCAGACGTATAATGAGTTCCAGTAAAGATGAGATCATTTTATGGATATAAATTCATTAGAGAAGTAGTGAATAAAGGAGTAAGAATTGATTAGAGAATATTAGCACAAGTTGTAATATCTATTTCTTATCCCTACTTATATTGCTATGCCATGGTTCGGTTAAAAAGAAAAAGTATGAAAATGATACCCAGGATGCATGTGGTATCACTTCAGTTATTTCCTTAGCCTAAGTGAGAACTACTTCAGGAGAGAATTAGCTATTATAACATGCTTTGCTCTAAACTGTGAACGCTTCATCACGAAGATGCTTACGTTGTAATAAAACCAAGTGTGTCTGATAGTATCAAACATACTACTATACGTATTCAGCTCTATGGATAGCAATGACCTTGAAATTCAGCATGTTGCCAATGACACCAGCAAATTTTCTCACACAGATATATCAGGTTATCTTCGGTTTAGACGGTGATATTTTATCCAGTTTCAGTAAAGTAGAATTCTTTTGAGAAAGAATAAAAAAGAAGCTGAATTTCCTGGAGATTTTTTCCCCCCACAAATACTTGTATAATTTATCAGTCTACATTCTAAAATAATTTATTTTTTCACTTATAATATATCCCTTGGATATTTCTAGAATGGACTGCTACACTTCAGATTAAGAGGCTACAAAAGAAAATTTTAAAATGAGATAAAAAGAGAAGGGTTGCCGAGGTAAGATACACAGACGACCACCAAGTTTCAAATTTAGCATGACCCTTCCTGCGTTCAGGAACATACCACAGACACACCCTGGGCCACATCAGCTCATTATGGCAAGGCTACTCCTCATTTCTAGTACAGACTCCAAGAGACACAAGCCCTCCTTTCACATGAAAATGCAATTTCCCATGGTATTAATGATCATTACCTATTTGCACCAAGAAGAGAAAACTAACTGTGAAACTAAGAAACCAGTTTAGTTCTTACTGGAAGTGGAGGATCTAAATGATCCTTCCAATAGCAGACTAAACCATGTTCATTTTCATGAAGTATTCTTAGTTTTTCTAATGAGGTAAGCCTCCTACATAAAATCCACATAGGTATTTCCCATTTATGAGGAATATTTATACAAATGAGTCATCTCCTAGATGGAATCTTTTCTTAACAATCAACTATTAATTTAGGCAGAAACGTTTTCTGGTAACATAGTCACAATGCTTTGCTAAGTTAAGAGAAAGGATTCACATCTACAAATGCCTTCGCTATCTGGTTGCGAAAAAACCTGGAGTCACGTGTGGCCCAAAGTAGCTCATGGCCGCTCCCTGCTCCTTGCCAGCCTCTTCCCAACACACCAGAGAACAATGATCAGCTTCTGTTTAGACACAAGAGACTTAAAAACAATGAAGTAATTAGATACGTTCATGAGAGATAATTATGTCACGTAATGATGACTGTTCCCCAAGTGCTGCTGGCTCCCTGAGAAAAGTCCTTCCTCTTCCACGCGAGCCCTGCAGACGTGCAGGGGATGAGGAAGGCGACGTGCCCATCAGAGTTAAAAGCTTACGATATGAACGGGGTCCTCCACATGGCAACGGCCGCAATAAATTACCAAGTGTGTGTTCTGTTTTCTGAGATGAGCTCCATTTATCATTTTATTGAAAAGGTTCCATTATGCTAATGTCTTACAAAATCACATTCTGCTGTTGCTGGAAGGTCATGAAGGGATATAAATTTTTACATTTAGAACCAAGAGGTTGTACAGCGGTCCCGGTTTCCAAGGGTTAATAAGAAGCCATCAAAGTACATTCAAGGACTTGTCAATGGCAGCTCTTTAAGATGCAACCCTCGTTAATGGAAAGAAAAATGAATATTCTTCCAAATTAAACGCTAAAAAATAAACTAATGTTACAAGAAGACAGGTATTAAAACTTGGTTAAGTAGGGAGTGATTATCTGAAAAATAATGTCTTCATTGGAATTGTGATTTATCTATCGATTTGAAGTATCAGTAGAATAGGTACGTATTAAATAGGTCTCTATTATATAGTATATTATCCGCCGTCTTCATCTACCATTTTCAAACACTTTCACAAATCAGTTTGTTAAAGATCTATAATGCGTGCAAAATGAACATGTGTAACATGTGTAACATGTGTAAACTCATTGTATCTATAAGGAGGGTGCTCAGGTTTTTGACTAGTCTCAAATCCCACAGTTGAGTCCTCTGGAAAAAAGAAGGATGATGAGCTAATTATTTAATACAAATCAGATAGTTTTCCCTAGAGGAGAGTTTTGTTTCCATCTTTCCAAGAATTATTGATTCCCTCCAATCACCGAGGACTGCGAACATAATTCATGAATATATTGTATCAATAATTTGTACTTATGGGCAACTACTGTCAAACAGCTGAGTAAAAACACATCACAACCTGATAGCTCCCTTTGGACCAATTATTGTAAATCAAAGCAACACTGAGGAAAAGCAGTTGCTCTTTAGAAATACTTGCCTGGCATATATTTGGCATCTGATTTTCTAATGCAGCCCAGACATCAGGCTGTGAGCAGTCACCAAGCTACTGGATTTGGCGTTTTGTCTTGTCTGGTTCAGTTGCTGAGTGGTGACAGAGGTTTGTATTCTACGATATGAGTGTTTTTAAGTTCATGAGGCCCTTTAGAATGGATCTACGATCAGATTTTGAGGTTCTCCCCAAGCAGGTAATGACGAAGAAGTCAGATATGGTCCAGGGCTGAGTGTGCTCAGTCTTATACTGCCTTAAAGTACAGACACAAAGTGACACAACATGTTCATCGGTGACCTGGGACTAATTTGACAGGAGAGAAAAAAAAGCTTTAGAAATACGTGCAAAATAGCTGGGAAGCTCAGTTCACAAAATTGTGTTTGAAAGAAAAAGATGAAAAGATTACAGAACTTCTTGACAAATTCAAATCATAAAGTGTCTCACGGACTAACTCCGAACATATTAAAAGTGGATTTTCTCTGGCTTTGGCGTATTTCCTGTCAACTGGTACATTTGTTCAGTCAAATGTAAAGCCATGGAAGGTAGACATCTCTTAACACAGGGAACTACTGCTGAGATATTTTACAAAAATGGAGAGATTTCTCGAAGGCCCTCTAATGAGCGGGTTGCTCTCACCTCAGAGTGTATAGGATTAGTGTGGACTTTACAAACCGCAGGAAGTCAAAGCATTTGCCAGTAAACACTTTGATCCAATTCAAAAATAATGGATTTAAAAAAATTTTAAGTTTATTTATTCTGAGAGAGAGAGAAAGAGAGAGAGAGAATTAGTGGGGGAAGGGCAGAGGGAGAGGGAGAGAGAGTTCCAAGCAGACTCCACGTTGACACAGCACAGAGCTCAACATGTGGCTTGAACCCATGAACACTGAGATCATGACCTGAGCCAAAATCAAGGTCAGACGTCCAATCCACAGGGCCACGCAGGCACCCCAAAGAGAATGGATTTTTGGCCAAAGATCTCAATTCAAACCTTAGCTTCAACTTGTTTTAGCTGCAGGATCATAGATAAGAAACTTACCCTTTCAAGGGGAAAAAAATTCTTCTTATGGAAACTACTAGCTAAGAAATATTTGAATAATACAAATTCACGTAATTAAGGTGAATCTCTGGACACTTGAACTGTTTCAATAAATTGGATTTAAGAAAGAACAAAAAGCTATGTATTTTTTCTCAGATATTTCAGAGTTAATTATTTTTGTTTCATAAAAAACTTGGGTTTGATTTCCCACAAAGACAGTAATTAATCTGAACTTATACTTCTCATATTGGTTTATTAGTTAATCAAACATTACACTTGTGTGATATTTAAGTTTATGAAAAATATACATGTATGCACTTGTATTTCAGTAGATTGAATCATTATTTTGGCAAATGTTTTATAGGAATGATGTCTTATAGTGTATCACCCAAAATATAAGTTCTTAGAACTTTAGGTCATGTAAAAACATGGATTAATATTAAATCAGGATATTTAATGAATAATATTTAGATGGCTGGATAATACCTGTTATTAATACAAAAGCATCAATAAATGACATGATTTCAAGTTTATATATTTTTGGCTCTATATGCTCTATGCTGAAAATGATTGAATCTTTCATTCACATTAACAAAGTTTTATTTTTGCTACTTTTAGAAATCAAACCCATAGAAAGCTGTGTAATGTGTATTCATGACCTTTGCTACTCTGCTAAAATTCTTGTGACAAGCAATTCTTAATTACTAACTTCCCAGGTTTTTTTTTCTTGTTTTTTTGTTTTGTTTGTTTTTTGCTATCCTAACAAACTAACAAAATAACTAAGATTATTTTAGTTACAAGTTATGATTAGTTTGCATGATTGACACTGTACTAGAAGCAATAGCAACAAAAAACTACAACTGTTTCCCCAAGGCAGTGGAATGAGTTTTTGTTTTCATTTTAATAGAAAAGAGTTGTGGGGCGCCTGGGTGGCCCAGTTGGTTAAGCGTCTAGCTTCGGCTCAGGTCATGATCTCACGGTTTGTGGATTCGAGCCCTGCGTCAGGCTCTGTGCTGACAGCTCAGAGCCTGGAGCCTGCTTCGATTCTGCATCTCCCTCTCTCTGTCCCTCTCCTGCTCATGCTCTGTCTCTCTCTCTCTCAAAATAAAAAAAACAAAGGCATGAAAATTTTTTAAAAAAATAAGAGAGTTGTCCCCCCCCCCTAAAATAAAGTGGCAGTTGGTTCCAGATATGAAAAAATAGAGTGAGACAAAACTTGAGAAAATAGAAAATATAGCAAGTTGTAGAAAGTTTGTAGAAAGTGAATTTTACTTTCTTTTATTCATAAAAGCTAAGACTTAAAAGGTTATGACATATGTTAAAATTAGTGCAAAGTCTCCCTAGTTTTGATGGGCTTATTGATAAGATAATTTAAAAAGGGCCAAAGAAGGGAGCTCATAAAGCCTCTGCTCATCAAATATGATGTTAATGCAGAATTACAATTAGACTTCTTCTCTGTTGAGCTGATACGGTTCATGTTAGAACACCTGGTCCGTCTACACAACCCTTCCGGGCAGATTCCGTCACCAGTCAGAATGTCTCAGCTTCAGGTTTATTGTATCATATTCTTTTGTAGATCTTTTAAAAGACACAGCTGCTTCACCTGTAAATGAACTGGTTCCTTTTGATCACCTTACCTTACCTGCCTTTATTTTTTTTTTACATTTTATTGTCACTTTACTTTTAAAAAAATAGCCAAGTATTGTTTCTCAGGTGCTGAGGACTTTATTAGAATCAAATGATCAAATCTCCTCTGATTTCTTTGATCTTGCCTTCCAGAAATCAGATTTAAAATTTTAATAGAATTAAAATAATAATTTCAGTGTATACCTGGCACTTTAAAAGTCTTTGAATTGGAGCACCTGAGTGACTCAGCCAGTTGGACGTCTGACTTTGCTTGGGTCATGATCTCACAGATGGTGAGTTCGAGCCCCACGTCGGGCTCTGTGCTGACGGCTCAGAGCCGGGAGCCTGCGTCAGAATATGTCTCCCTCTCTCACTGCCCCTCCCCACCTCACACACTCTCTCTCTCTATTTCAAAAATAAATAAACATTAAAATTTTTTTAAAAATAAAAATACAAATGTCTTTGAATCCCCGAGAGGGCACCTCAAGAGGGATGAGGAAGCCCTTGGGTTTGTTCGGTGAGCTTCTCTCTTCTTACTGAGCTCCTCCTGCAGGAGCCGGGGACCGTCCAGCAGAGGAGAAGTGGCCTTCCGTGCCTAGGTTTGCTTTGTGTGGATAAAATGTTACTCAGCCCAATCTATAACTTTAACACTTGGAAGTGGGGGGCATAGGGATTAGTCGAAGCCCTGTTGCCCATTCAAGGGTCTTATGCTCAGGGCAAACCCTGACCAAACGCTTATGAAACAGTTAGGGACTTCATCGCCAAGGGGAGAGGGGCTCGGCCGACTCTGATATCCTGGGTCACGGTGAAAATCCAGCCAGCCTTTTGTCATGAGGAAACTGGCTTGTTTGTGCTCACATGTGAGGCTTGCCTGAACACCCTCCACAATCCCCGGGCCGGAGCTGTGCCTTCGCCACAGGACGGTCTCCAGCCTCAGCGACAGGACCGTGCGAGTGCTTTGAACCACCCCTACTTTAAAGAACCGACTCTCAGCTGCAGGCATTAGAGCGGCATCAGCTTGACAACGTCTAGACTGCACCAGTGGAGTGAATTGGGCTTTCCAGGATCATTCCAGGATGATTTCAGTCTGGAAATCCACGTCCTTCCCGACAACAACCCACTAACCCAAGATCTAACAGAATAGAATTAATTACGTGAGAGTACTTAAACTGAAGAGGGAAGTTTAATTATGGCTCGTGGTTTTGAATATTATTATTACTACTTTCATTGTTCTATGTTAGCAAATATATGAAGATATTTTTTATTCTTTATGTATCTCATCTTCAATTTAGTGGACTATGCCTTTGTTTACTGAATTAAACTTTTACCAACAGTATCCGATTTCATTGGCCTTCAGAATTCAGAGACAAATATTTTATGGAACCTCCATACATTTTCATGGCAACACAGTTATTGATAGCGATTCAGTAACTAAGTATGATGTAAGTGAACAAAAAGTGCGACAAAGGACACCCATGGAGGGTCACGCTTGAGAACACTTCCCGTGCTCACCTCATCAACACGTAAACTAAAATGAGATTACTTCTCACTTCATCAGATATAACAGCACATTATTAAGAAATGATAATCAGGGTGTCTGGGTGGCTCCGTCGGTTAAGTGTCAGACTTTGACTCAGATCATGATCTGGCAGGTCGTGGGTTCAAGCCCCGTGTCAGGCTCTGTGCTGAGCGCTCAGAGTCTGGAGCCTGTGTGAAATTCTGAGTCTTCCTCTCTCTCTGCCCCTCCCCTGCTTATGTTCTGTCTCTCTCTGTTGCAAAAATAAATAAACATTAAAAACAAAAAATGATAATCAACTTTACTCATGTACCCAATGTCCACAAGGCCCTCACATACAAGCAGGTTTGGCCTGGGGGCGACGGAGTCCCACTCACAGGCCATCATTCTTACCCAATGTGACAGATAACCCTGAAGACTGTGGCTCCCTGCTCTGCAAGAGATGAACATCCCCGTGTCTAATCCAGCCATCTTACCCTAACGTTTCTTCATCACACACACACACACACACACACACACACACACACACACTCCAATGCTGGAATGTGGAAGGGGATTTTCTTTAATTGGTACTTTGACATTTTTACACAAAATTATAGGAAATAGTACAATATAACCACCGCCAGATAAAATTGATTAAATGATAAAAAGATAAATCGATGGTTTGTCCACCTTTAGGGACCCTAAGACTGAAATCAGCCTGATTCCTTCATGGTGTATCTACTCCCCGCCTTGGGCCTTTCTATAAGTGTTGCCACAGTGAGTGAGGGCTCACAAAATGGTGAGCATTCTGATTTTGGTAACATCTTCAATTATTATCTGGAATAAGTCTGTGCAGAAGTTTTCCCTCAACCACTAAGCTTACTTGGTTACACTGAAATAGAATTCATACAGACATTAGAGAAATCGTTATTGGTTTTCTTTTAATTACCAACTCCCTGAGTAAAGCTCTATTTATTTTTTATTAAAAAATTTTCTAATGTTTTTTATTTATTTTTGAGAGAGAGAGAGAGACACAGCATGAGCAGGGGAGGGTCAGAGAGAGAGGGGGACACAGAATCCGAAGCAGGCTCCAGGCTCTGAGCTAGCTCTCAGCACAGGGCCTGATGGGGGGCTTGAACCCACGAACTGTGAGATCATGACCTGAGCTGAAGTCGGCCACTTAACCAACTGAGCCACCCAGGTGCCTCTCTGAGTAAACTGTTAGTGGTCTAGTTATTTCCAATGCTTTTCCATACATTTGATTTTTTTAGTAACATGATTTTAATAAATTGTTTTCAATACACTTTATTTTATCTTAGATGATCCCATCTTTGGATAATACATCTTTATTAGCCCATGGGTCCTTCGCACAGTCCATCCATCTTTGATAACCTGCACAAGCTATTGAACGAGACAGCACTCCAATGGATCAAGGGTTCGTCTTGCGTATTTTCTGTCTTAGATCTAAATCTGCCATTCTTCAAGGATTCCTGGCTCCTTATAGTGGAACATAGTGTCAAGAGACCAAACGTCGAGTGGCCATAAACTTACTATTAATTTACAGGCTTGGAGGAGGGACCTAGATGCTCTACCTGTAAAGGAGTTGGGAGGGGGTGGGGGGGAGGGTGATTGGCTGAGATAGGAAACACCAACCTCCCAACACTGGTTGCTCGTCAAAATCACCTGTGAAGCCACCAAAGTATAGATTCCCAGGCCTCCACCAAGATATGTTGAATCCAGGGTTCAAAGTTGAGCCCCAAGTAATTTAAAACACCCTCTGGAAATGCAATCGCTCCAGGGGCCACTGGACAGGAGTGCTAAGTTACAGTCTCCAAGCTGTCACATTTCCAAGACTGTGGCAGAGTATTTCAGAGACCTTAGGAGTTGAATCATTTTTATCACTACTTTTTTTTCTTATCCTACAAAGTAATATATTATTATGATAGACAGTTATGATAAAACAGGTTTCAAAATGAAAAATAATAAAAATAACTCATAACCCTACTGTAAGAATAAGCCACTATCAATTCTTGTATCTGTTTATCTTTCTTCTATATCACATATACACACATAAAGCATATATTTAGTTGTCTATTTTTTTAGACTAAGTTCATATGCCACTCACTGTTCTGGAATCTAATTTTTTCACACAGCATCTTTCTATGCCATTAAACATTATTCTCCAAAATCACCTTCAATGGCAACAGAGTACGCCATTTTATTGGGTTGTCAAACACTTATTTATTCAGTCCCTACAGCTGGAATTCTAGATTGTTTTCATTTTTTTTGCCAATGTAAACAATGCTATGTTTGAACATCTTTATGGATAATTCCTTGTATGCATACTTAGTATGATTTTATGATAAACTCTGAAAAGTAGAATTGCTAAGCCAAAAGGTAGAAGTGTTATTTCTTCTTATGTGACTGTAAAGTTCTAAAATAGTTTCCTAACAACTGGAGGTGGAAGAAAAGCTACGACATCTGAAAAGGACCACAGTGGAAGCAAGGGCGTGTGAAAGAGGAAGGATACTTGTTACCTGACTTTTCTAAGGACTGTCATTAAGCTGAATGCTAAGGTGTGGGAAAAGGAAGCAACGTGCGGGGTATTGTGATATTGTGACTGGAAGATGGCGGCACTCAATGAGGTCATGGAAACCTCGTGCTGAACAAAGTGCAACGTTTGTGTGTATGTTTGTGAGGTGGAGAATTTAGGAATGAGATTTAACTATGTGTGTGTGTGTGTGTGTGTGTGTTGTTTATAATTTGGAAGTCTGAGTAGCTTGCAATATTGATTGCAGTGATTAAGCTATCGGGGTGTCTCCGACAGAAGGGCTGGACCCTGCATCAGGAATTTGAGCTTCTCCCACAATTGAGAATCATAAGAGACTCTTAAATACAGAGAAAAAACTGAGGGTTGATGGGCGGACAGAGGAGAGGGGAAAATGGGGGCTGGGCATTGAGGAGGGCACTTGTTGGGATGAGCACTGGGTGTTGTATGTGAGCCATGAACCCCGGGAATCTACCCTAAAAACCAAGAGCACACTTTACACACTGTATGCTAGCCAATTTGACAATAAATTATGTTTTTTTTAAAAAGAACCATTAATGTGAATTAATTATACTTCCCAATCTCAAAGGGCCATCAAAGGATGAATGAATACATGTTTTTATTCACTTAATACATATTTATTAAGCATCTACTATGCCCCAAGCACTGTGCTGGTACTGCAGACAGCCCGGAACAAGAGGAAATCCTGTCTCGTGAAGCTCGCTTCCCCATGGGGCTTGTGCAACCAGTGTGAGCCGTGCTGGTGCCCACCGTCCAGTTGTATGCAGCATGCCTCTCAAAGTAACTACTTAAAAGAGAAAACTTGTTCTTTTTTTCATACAAACAAGAAAAATTACTTGCCATGAAGTCCCTAAGAGAAAGATTCCTATGGATATAATTTAAAGGGATACTGGGGAAAAAAACAGGTCTGAAAAACTCTGGATTGTTCTGCTAACGAAAGAGAACACAAGGCTCTAATCTGTTTCTCTGTAATAAGTAGTAAGGGACACAAATGTATAAGCATACAGTAACCTGAAATTACTAGGAGCCCTAGCACTGAAGGTGTGCTATATTTTGTTGAGATATAATATTTCTTATGGATATAAAGAGAGTCGATTAAGCAAAGGACTTAAAGCTATGGTCCTATTTTACCAGAATAAGTTGATACATCTAAAATATGGCAACTACACTAGCAGTATTAATTATTATGTAAAATACTCAGTAATAGATATAATCTTTTTTCACTTTCACGAAAGAAAATCCTACCTGGTCAATTTGAAGTATGTTCTTTCACCACCTCTGGAAAATTCTAATTCCTACTCCTTTTGGTCTATCTTTCCCCAAGGTTGTATTTATTTTTCAAATATATGAAACACCACCAAAATCTCAGTGATGTCACCAGGAAAGAGTAAATGCAGTAAAAAATATTGTCAAATGATTCAATTTTTTTTTTTTAAAGAGAGGTGACTTTGGAGCCATCAGCTAGAACTCAAAGAGCTCTGGCTGGCTCTCTATCCTCATAACGATTACACTGGCACCAGAAACCCATTCAACAGGCAGCTTTTATAAACAATCGCCAGGCCCAAGTATCACTCACTGAAGCTGGGTCTTTACGTTCTTTGTGACAATAAAGAAATTGCATGGCAAACAGCAGCAATCTGTGAAGGCCGGCACATCATCCTTGCCCAAGCCATCCCTCTAGCTTACAACGTTTGCTTTGTTGATCAGCAGGCTAGTGAAATGTCTTCTCTTTGTTTTTGTTTTAATTTTTTAAATTTATTTTTGAGAGACAGAGAGAGACAGTGAGAGCAGGGGAGGGTCAGAGAGAGAGGGAGATACAGAATCCGAAGCTGGCTCTGAGCTGTCAGCACAAAGCCCGACGCGGGGCTCGAATCCATGAACCGTGAGATCATGAGCTGACCCGAAGTTGGCCGCTTAACCGACTGAGCCACCCAGACGCCCTGAAAATGTCTTCTCTTTGAAAGGCAGGACATGGCGAAGATGCGCATGCATCTCTTTCTTGCAGTCATGTATGGGTGGGGACTTTCAGACCCATGTAAGGATCCACTCCTTGGATTCGTGTAAACATCGAAAGAGAGTGCAGCACTCAAGTGACCAGCATGCTGTTCTATTAAATGACTCTAGTCTGAAAATATTGACCATTTGATTCCATTCTAATTCCACTGGTTGAATATTCCGGTTAGTGTAATGATCATACACAGACAGAGCATTAACTTCCAAAGAAGCAGAGTTCAATAACACACCTGTAACACCAAAGGTATCAATTTAATTCCATCCCTGGGGGCTAAGAAAGAAATTTTTAGGGGCGCCTGGGTGGCTCAGTCAGTTAAGCATCCGACTTTGATCTCACCATCTGTGGGTTCAAGCCCCGCATCAGGCTCTGTGCTGACAGCTAGCTCAGAGCCTGGAGCCTGCTTCAGATTCTGTGTCTCCCTCTCTCTGACCCGCCCTAGCTCACGCTCTGTCTCTGTCTCTCAAAATAAAGACATAACAAAATTTTTTTTAAAGAAAAAGAAATTTTTAGTGGTATCATTTCGGTGATTAATTATAGCTCAATAGATTTAGAAGGTGTAGGAGTCTGGGGCTGATTCTATGAAATTAACCAGAAAAAATGTAAAAAACAAAGTCCTCAGTTTTGTTTCGCTTTTTGTTGTTTTTTTTTTTTTACTCATAATGAGGGTTTCAATTTCTGTTATAAAATGGACATTTTGCTAATTCGTATTTTCATTACAGGAGTGGAACAAAGATTCTTGAATTATGTGCAAAATCTCTTGGAAGCTACCGTTCATACAAAATAACAGCTTCAACAGAAAATTCACAGAATTTCCATTAGTCTTTATTTATTCAGAACAAATTTAGAAAGTTTTAAAAGAGTTTATTATAGGCAGCCAATTCCCACCACTTAGTTTGTGATTTTTCTCTTTATCTTCCTTCTAACAAATCAAGAAAATGGAATCTAGCAGCTTGCTGGCATTTTCGGCACAGTCGGCATTAATTAGAACACTCCGACGATTCCCAAGACGGACCTCACCGCCTATAAATGTCCTGCCTTGGCTCCCACTCTCCTGTCAAGTGCAAATCTTCCCATCCTGGCCCAGGGTCCTCGGAAGGACCTCAGAGCTCAAAGAGTAAAACATGTAAATGCTTTACTTTGTGGGCATTAGGCCCACGGGAGATGATGCCCGCACTGCCCACGGCAGGGCTTTAGCGCGCGCAGTCACGTCAGCTCCATTTCGTCCAGGGCACAACTTCTCCTTTCCCTTTTTAATCAAAATATTCCTCTGCAGAAAAATCGGAATGACCGAGGTCCCCGGGGAGCACCCCGTCATCTCCCACCACTACCCCTGTAGTTCAGTTTTAACTGCTTATGCTTTACAATGATCACAAAGGACACGACACTTCCGACAGAGTCCTGTGTTACTCTGCACCAGAAGCACAGGGTGGGAAGGCCAGCCTCCGTTTGTCTTCCCAGTTCCAACAGGGAGCCCGCCATGCGCTCACCCAGTGAGTCATGGATGGAGTGGACTGCTCACTCACTGGGTTCTGGGCTTTCCTGCCCCCCCTCGCCCCCGGATTCTTTGTCCCACAGAGAAGGACGCTGGCCCTCCATCCAGCCCTACTTGCCTACCCAGCTCTTCTTTCCCAAGTACTTAAGAAAGAAAATACAAGATGTGGGGAGACTTTCTTAAATACCAGAAGGCAGGAGAGATGTGACAAAAAGGTTGTCATGGCCATTTGGGTCACCGAAGGTTTTCGTGTCCTGAGCTTCCTATAACAGGACTCACCCCACCCCCCTCAACCACCTGTCCAATGCCATCAGTCCTCTGAACCTGCTGTAGAATCAGCCATGGTCACCAATGTCTGGACACACTGTACAAGTCCATGCATCTGTGAGTGTGACCGACCCCTCACCACCTCCTCCAAAGCCCCCATCCTCCGCCAGTCACAGAGAAGTCCTTCCGGACTCTCAGAGACCTTCCTCCAAAGCGCCATACTGCTTTGACTTGCCTTTATTTATTTTTTTTTTCAGAATTCACTCCACTTAAATTGTACACGTACATCTTCTAAACTGTGACCTACCTGAGGCTCTGGGTCTTCTCATTAACCCCTGTATCTCCTGTTGCTGGTTTGTTATACATAGGAAGTTCCCCAAAGTTCTGACACATGCCACGACATGGATGGGCCCTGGAGACATCCCGCTAAACGAAGCGAGCCAGTCACAAAAAGACAGCTACTGTGCGGCTTCACTCACACGAGGTGTGTCTAGTGTAGTCAAATTCATAAGAAATAGAAAAGGGTGGTTGCCGGAGGCCGTGGAGAGGGGGGATTGGGGAGTTGCTTCAAGGGCTTGTAGGGTTTCAGTTCTGCAATATAGGAAAGTTCCAGAGATGGATCACACAACAATGTAACTGTCCTTAACTCTACTGAACCGAACACTTAGGAAGGACTCAGAGGGCTCCCTTGTTCTTTACCTCATGAGAGTAATAAAGAAGAAGTGCTCGGAAGGAGGGTTGGTAACAAATGTAGGAACTGGCTGCCCTGCATGGGGGGCTCAGTCATCCCTAGCCACCCCGTTACCAAATCGGCACTGCTTCGGGGTTACAAGGATTGCCTGCACTCTGCAGGTCCCACGGCATGTCGCGCCCTGCTCTCCACGCGCGATTATTAACCATCTTACCCACCATGGGTGATCAATGGGGTAAAGAGTTGTAAGGCCTATATTTTATATGTTGAGTGATCCTTAATGGCCATATGACAATATACACACCACCATCCCGTTCCAGGCCGCGGAAGCACAAAGTGTCTGAGACTCACGTGCGTTTGATGAGCGCACCCTCCGAGTGGTGAGCAACGTCATGACCAGTAACTGCACGACAGTAGATATAAAGCACAATCGACAGGAAGCGACACTCACTCTGCTTTTGGAACAGTGTTCAGACCTCTTGGAAAGGAATACAGGACCATCTTCTCCCCACACACCTCAAAAGCCCACCCAAAAATATGTCACGCTGGCAAAATTCCCGCTACTGTGCAGTATCATTTTCCATGTTTTCACTTATAATATTGAAAGAGCATATTATAGCAAAAATGTCTATGTTGGAGGAAAAAATGAGTTCTTGGCAAAATCATAATGTACTTTTTTACAATTTTACAGGATAGCAACTTTAAGTTCCTCTCGTACGACTGCCAACATTTTGTTGTCTCAGGGAAGGTTTACATAAGGGGCTCTCCGTAAAGCTGTCCGAGGAACCAAGAAATTCACACCCTCGAGCTAAAAGTGATTAGCATGTCTTGCACACATTTTCAAGGACTTCAGATTTGATTTTGGATCAAATGAGAATTAAGCCTGAAGTTCATCACTGTATTCCATGAGTAGGTCTCCATGACTGATTTGTATTTGGCAGATGTTAACTAATTTATAATCCCATAAATAATGTTCGTCTTGTACTACAGTCAACCACTGGCAACCAAATATGCTGATAAGAACATATTCTCTGATAATCATGATGGATCTACAGTGAACACCTGCTCAAGCCTTAAAAGCAATTTCATTTACTTAATAGACTTTATAGAGTAGTTCTATTATTTTTAATTTTTTAAATGTTTATTTCTGAGGGAGAGACAGAGCACAAGCAGGGGAGGGGCAGAGAGAGAGGCAGACAAAGAATCCAAAGCAGGCTCCAGGCGCTGAGCCAACAGCACAGAGCCCAACACAGGGTTTGAACCCACGAACCATGAGATCATGACCTGAGCTGAAGTCGGAGGCTTAATCAACTGAGCCACCCAGGCGCCCCTGTTGAGAGTAGTTTCAGATTGACAGTGAAATGGAGCACAGAGTACAGAGCGCCCATAGACCCCCTTCCCCAACACACACCCACCACTTGCTTCATTACCAACACTCCACAGCCGTGTAACACATTTGTTTTAATAGTGACCCCCCTGACACACTTATCACTCAAAGTCCACAGTTCACACGAGGGCTCTTTCGTGGTGTTGTATATTCTACGGGTTCTGACAAATGTATAAGGACATACAACCACCATTATAGTATTATACATAGTAGTTTCTCTGTCCTAAAAAATCCCATGTTCTGACTATCCATCCTTCTCTCTCCCCAATCCCTGGCAATCTGTATACATACAGATTTTCACTTTATCTACAGCTTTCCAGAATGTCCTATAATTACAATCACACAGTATGCAGGCTTCTCAGATGGCCCTCTTTTACTTGGTATTATGCACTTAAATTTCCTCCAGGTCTTTTCATGGCTTCATAGCTAATTTCTTTTTAGCCCCGAATATTACTTTATTTGTGGATGGACCATAGTTCATCTGCTCCCCTATGAAAGGATCATGGTTGCTTCCATGTTTGGGTAATTATAAATAAAGCTGCTATAAAAATCTGTGTGCGGTTCATTGCATAGACATACATTTTCGACTCAGTTGGGTAGACAGCAAGTTTTAGCTGCTACGTTGTATGGGAAGAGTGTGTTTAATTTTGTAAGAAACTGCCTTCAAAAATGGCCATGCCATTTCATTTGCACCGGCAATGAATGACAGCTGGTGTTGCACTATTTCCTCACCAGAATTTGGTGTTTTCAGAGTTTTAGATGTGGGCTATTCTAATGAGTGGGTAACGGCATCTTGCTGTTTCAAACTGTAATTTCCTGATGCCATACGATATTGAGTATCTCTTCTAACGCTCACTTGCCATCTATATAAATTCTCTGGTGAGGTGTCTGTTGATGTCTTTTGCCCATTTTTAATTGGTTTTATTTTATTGTTGGGTTTTAAGAATTCTCTGAATATTTTGGATAACAGTGCATCAAATGTGACTTTTGCAAATATTTTCTCCCAATGTGTGGCTCATCTTATCTCTTGACATTGTCTTTCACAGAGGAGAAATTACTCATTTTAATGAAGTTCAGCTTATCATATATTTATTTCAAAGATCATGCCTTTAGTGCTGTGTCTAACAAGTTATCACTATATTCAAGGTCATCTCGGTTTTCTCCTATGCTGTATTCCAGGATTTCTATAATTTTATGTTTTACAGGTAGGTCGAAGATTCAATTTGCATTAATTTTTGTGAAAAGTACAAGATCTGTGTCTAGATTTTTTTTCAAGACATGGTGTCCAGTTATTCCAGCACCATTTGTTCAAAAGACTGTCTGTTCTCCATCATATTTGCCTTTTCTCATTTCCTAAAGATCAGCTGACCATATTTATGTGGGTCTGTGTCTAGGATTTCTATTTTATTCCATCGGTCTATTGTCTATTCTCCCACTAATACCGTCTTGACTATTGTAGCTCTATAGTATGTCATTTGTTGGGTACCATCAACCCTCTGATTGTTCTTCTCCTTCAATATTGTGTTGGCTATTCTGGCCTCTCCATATAAACTTTAGAATCAGTTAATCAATATCCACAAAATAACTTGCTGGCATTTCGATTGGAACTGTGACGACCAAGATGGGAAGCTAACCTCTTGGCAATAATGAGTCTTCTTTTCCTTGACCGTGAAATGTCTGTATTTTTTAGTTCTCTGATTTCCTTCAAAAGAGTTGTGAGATATTCCTAATTATAGATCCTATACATATTTTGTTAGGTTTATATCTAAGTGTTTCATTTTCAGGGGTGCTAATGTCAATGTTACTAAATTTTTAATTTCAAATTCCACTTGTTTGTTGCTGGTCTATAGGAAAGCAATTAACTTTTGCATATTAATTTTGTATCCTACAACCTTGATATTAGTTCCAGGAGGTGTCTGTTTGTTTGGTTCTTTCAGATTTTCTACATAGACAATCATGTCATCTGTAAACAAAGACAGTTTTATGTTTTCTTCCTAATTGGTATACCTTTTATTTCCTTTTCTCGTCTTATTTTATAGCTAGAACTTCAGTACAATGTTGAAAAGAATTGGTGAAGGCCATTTATATTTAAGCTTTTTTTCATATTTGTCCATCTTTAATTCTTTTCTATAAAATGTCTTTGAGTTTTATTCCAGTAATTCATTCCAGCATGTAATGTTTCATCAAAAGTCATCTCTTCCATTTAGTAAGACGATATATGCTTATTTTACAGTAAAATATTTATTACTAATAAAATGCTTTCTTAGTAATCTGGGCGAAAAGCTTGAAAGAACTGGATAAGATCAACAAGTGATTTGTTTTTAAAGAGAAAAAAAGGAAGGTGCACCTGGGTGGCTCAGTCAGTTAAGTATCTGGCTCTTGATTTTGGCTCAGGTCATGATCTTGTGGTTTTTGAGTTTGATCCTCACATCAGGCTCTGCATTGACAGTGCAGAGCCTGCTTTCGATTCTCTCTCTGCCCCTCTTTTTCCCTCTTTTTCTCTCTCCCTCCCTCTCTCTCTCAAAAAAAAAAAACCACAAAAAAAGAAAAACATACTACACCATGTGATATAAAAATTGAGTTTTAAAAGTTGACTATTTGAAGGCGTCTAGGTGGCTCAGCTGGTTGAGCGTCCAATCTTCATCTTGATTCAGGTCATGATCTTGTGGTTCATGGGATCGAGCCCAGAGTTGGGCTCTGTACTGATAGGACAGAGATACCTCCTCCTGATATGTATATTTTGAGAGGAGTACAGGCTACTGGATACTTCAAACACAAGCTTTGGAGTAAGACAATCCTTCGTGAAATCTTGCCTTGTCTGAATCTGTTCTTCAAATAGTCTGATGTTATTAATTCTCTGTAATGAGGATGATAATATTGCCTACCTGGCGGGGCTTCTAAAGACTTAAACAAGACATTCATGGACAAAAAGTGCTTAGTGCAGTGCTGCGTTCACAGCAATCAGTCAGAGATGCTGACCATTATCATCACCACTAGTTCCTGATGGCATTAGCGAGCTCTATGATTCATAAGCAGTCAATTCAAAAGGCAGCTGACTTAGCCAATTGCCTAATTCAGATCACTCTACTGCATTGCTCAGAACCCTTCCGGTGGCTCCCTTCTTCCCAGGGTAAAACTTAAGGTCTACCCACTTTATGCAACTTGCCCCTATTCTGACCCCCTATGACTTCCCTGCGTCTTATTGTTTCACACTCCTTCTGTCCCTGTCTCGCTGGCTTCCTTGCATCCATCCGTGGCTCTCCTTCTGCCTGAGATCCCTCCATGGATGTTCTCCTGAGACATCACTTCTTCAGAAAGGCCTTCTTAGCATCTCATACAAAAGACCACTCCTTCCAACACTCTATTCCCTTTACTCTGGTGAATTTTTCTCCAGAGGAAGTAGACTTACTAGTTCTTTGTTTATTTGTTGACTACCTCATCCCCAAGTAGAATGAGACCCATCCAGGTAGGCATTTTTTTCTGTTTCTACTTCCTGCTACATCCCTGCACCTAGAATTATGCCTGTCACACGGTAGAGATTCACTGGTGTTTTGTTTATGTAAGTAACTGTATGACAAATATTAGAGAATATTTCTATTTTTCTCTAGGCCCAACAGCTTCATATTATCTGATTGTCATGAAGTGATGAATGGCTCCTCATTAAGGAAAAA
>PISW01006042.1:0-25689 GCA_004023785.1 Mungos mungo
AAAAAAAAAGAGTCATATGCTTAAGTGACTGAGCCACCCAGGTACCCCCAAATTTTATATTTTCAAGTAAACTCTATGCCCAACATGGGGCTCAAATTTACAGCCCCCAAATCAAGAATTTTATGCTCTACTAATTGAATCAGCTAGGCGCCCCTGGAAGATCTAGTTTTTTTTTTTTAATTTGTTGCTTTATGTTTTATATTTGTTTTCAGGGGTTGTCTATAGTTCAGCAGTTTTAAAGTTTAGTCTAGTAAAATCTATCAACAAATAGAATCAGAAACAAGCTCCAGGCTCTGAGCTGTCAGCACAGCTGACAGGGACTTGAACCCACGAACCGTTAGATCATGACCTGAGCTGAAGTGGGACACTTAACCACTGAGCTACCCAGGTGCCCTGTCCTCCATCTTTTTTATAATGTTTTTATTTATTTCAGTTGATTAATTTTTTGTATTGACACATCATTTCAGTATTAACCCTAATTTCTTGGATTAATTAATCCAAAATTCTTATAAGTTGTTTGTAACACAAACACGTTTGTAAGTTTTTGTAAAACTGATTTAAATTAGAGCACCTTTAGGGGGCCCGGGTGGCTCATTTGGCTGAGTGGTCGGGCATCTGACTCTTGATTTCAGCTCAGGTCATGATCCCAGGGATCATGGGATCGGGCTCCGTGTTGAGTGTGGAACCTGCTTTACCTCTGCCCCTCCCCCTCCCCCTCTAAAGAATTAAGAAAAAACAAATTAGATCATCTTTGCTTAATAAGCCTGTCTTTGGTGATTCCATTCCAATAGATGTCATTAAACCCATACTATATTCTGCATAAGAATCAGTCACATGATCTTATAGGATGGGCTTCTATTGGCAGTGTCCAAGGAGACTGAATGAAGGGGGGAATGTTTATTTTTATTTATTATTTTTATTTATTCTTATTTTTTGAGAGAGAGAGAGTGTGTGTGAGTGAATGAGCAGCAGAGAGAAAGAGGGAGAGAGAGAAAGAGAGAGTCCTGCAAGGGGCAGAGAGAGCGAGGGAGAGAATCCCGAAGGAGGGGCTCAAGCTCACCCAATTTGGGACTCAAACTCACGGACCCACAAGACCGTGACCTGAGCCAAAGTGAGATGCTTAATAGAATGAGCCGCTCAGGCACCCTGGGAATGTTTGTTATATTACATTCTGGTCAGGGCTGAAACATGGGTAGCTCTGTGTCTTATCTTATTTCTGGCAATGGCTTTTCATGGTCTTGTTTTCTATGACAGTAAAAAGAGGATAATAAATAAAGGAAAACCCAGTCTCCTCTCGAGTTCCTAAAGTGGGTGACCCAGCTCACCTTGAGAAAGGGGGCAGAGCAGACTAAGGTGGCAAGGGGTTGCATCTGGGCATGAGTGTGCATGTGTGTGCATGTGTGCGCTTGTGTAAAGGCATTAAAAGGCAGAATTATACAACTGTATTTTTTTCAAGATTTTATTTTTACGTAATCTCTACACCCAGCATGGGGCTTGAACTCACAACCCTGAGATCAATAGTCACATGCTCCACCGACTGAGCCAGCCAGGCACCCCCACAATTGCACTTTTTTCATGGCAATAGTGGTGTCTGTGTTGGGTACTTTTACTCCTGTAATGAGACACTGAGGATTAGCTAAAAATTTCAAAGACTTGAACCCTAAGAATTGAGTAAAAAAAGAAACTGAAAAATAAATGCCACCAAAACCCAAACCAACAGACCTCTGTCCCACCTAATTCATGAGAGTGGCTACTGTTGGGGAAAGGGTGGATGGGAAGTGGGTTTGGATCTGAGGAGAGATACGTCTACACTTTTATCTACACTATTTTATTTATCTTCTGTTGAATAAGGGTTTTTAGCCTCAGCACTACTGACATTTGGGACCAGATCTTTCTCGTGGGGGCTGTCCCTATGCATTGTAGGATGGAATCTTTTATCTACTAGATGCTAGTAGCAACTCCCCAGTTGTGATGGTCAAAAATATCTCCTGATAGTGCCAGATGTTCCCTGGGGAGAAAAGTTGCCCCTCTTCCTGACCTTGAGAGCCATTGATTTATAACAATAATCATAATAATAATTAGGCACAAATAGAACAACTTAAGAAAAAGGAAGAAAATGTTACTGTGTGCTAAATTGCAGGTGGGGGTTAGCCCATGATAATTTGTTGTATTATTCCGTATCTTTAAACTCTTCTAGTAGACTCAAAAGAAAATCTGTATCTTTTTATTCTTTTTTAAATAAGATAAAGAATCATTGAGCTTGCTGATAATTGAAGGTGATGTTTCCAATAAACTGTTGTCTCTATCCCACTGCAGGCTGGACACACCCCTGTGAGACCAACCCCTGGGGGTGCTGCCTTTTGATCTGTTGCTTCACACATTTCTTTTACATAGATCTTTGGTAATTGATCCTCACTCTTGCTTGGATGTGTTGGCCTAGTTTATTGCTCCTTCCTGATTTCCAGCAATCCATAACACCCTATTCTTCCCCGTCTAATCCATTCTTCACACTGCCACACAGTGGTTTTTCTAAGACACAAATATTTGACATTCCCTTGCTTACAATCTTTCAAAATAAGGATCAGGGGTGCCTGGCTGGCTCCATCGGTTGAGCATCTGACTCTTGACTTTAGCTCAGGTCATGATCCCAGGATCATGGGATTGAGCCGTTTGTCAGACTCCGAGCTAAGTGTAGAGCCTGGTAAAGATGCTCTCTCTCTCTCTTTCCTCTGTCCCTCTCCCCGACTCATGTTCCCTCTCTCTCTCTAAGGAAAAAAATAACCTTCAAAATAAGGTTAAAATCCCTTCGCACGGTGCAATCCTGCCACGTGATTCCTATGCAAATCACGAGCAGTGAGTACAGACTTACAGGTTAAGGGCAGTGTCCCTAGTAAGACTGTTCTCACTTTAGATGCCAGCCACAAGTTCAGGGGTGCCCGGGCTATCTGCACTCCTGACCACCTGAGCACAAGTGCAGGAGGTCCCTCAACCACCTAAGGTATGATAATTTGTTACAACAAAGAACTCTCAGGAAAGTGCTATAGCTATGACTATAGTTTTATTATAAAGGGTATAAAGGATAAGGACCAGCCAAATAAAGAACATGGGAACATCCTGAATGTCGAGCTTCTGTGCACTTTCTTCATGGTATCAGGACGCACCACCCTCCCAGCACCCTGATGTGTTCATCGACCAGGAAGTTCATCGGAGAATTGGTATCTCAAGTTTTATTGGGTTTCCTTACATAGACATGATTGATGGCATTATTGACCATGTTATTGAACTCAATCTCCCGCCCCCCTCCACTCCCTAGAGGTCAGCTGGCTCAAAGCCCAACCCTCTAATCACACAGTCTTTCCAGCCTGTCCCCATCCTGAGTCCTCTTGCTAGCATAAACGTGGGGGTGGGCAGGACCTCACTGTGGATAACAAAGAATCCTGGGAAATTCTAAGGATTTAGTACTTGGCTCTGAGGAAGAACCAGGGACAGGGACCCAATGTTTTATTGTACACCTCACGGCCTCAGGGTTCGCGGGAACCCCATCAAAGCCTCTGTCACTTCACCGCAGCCGCACAGCCCTGGCTGAGGGGTGTCAAACACAACTTGCTGTTTTATAATTTAGACTTCTGCACTTGTTATTTCCTCTGCCTACATTTGTTTTCTCCTTGGTCTTCCCAGTGAACTCAGACTTCATCATTTCTCAAGACTCAGGTCAGCAGCTTTAGCTCTGTGGAGTCAGGCAGAGTTAACCCCCACCTCCCCAGCCTGGCTAGTACCCCTTGGACATTTATGAATTATCTTTACGCTCACTTCTCCAGGCCAGAATTGTTTGTTGAGGTGTAGTGTTGGCGTGTGGTATAGTGACTTTGCTGAGTAAATGTTTTGGGGAGCTTTACCTTTATTATTTGAAGTTACATTTGTCTTTTTATTTATTAATTTTTTAAGTTTATTTATTTATTTTGAGAGAGAGAGAGCATGCAAGCAGGGGAGGGGTAGAGAGATGCAGATAAAGAATCCTAAGCAGGCTCTGAGCTGTCAGTACTGAGCCCTATGGGGGATTCAGACTCACAAACTGTGAGATCATGACCTGAGCTGAAATCAAGAGTCAGACACTTACCCGACTGAGCCACCCAGGTGCCTCGATATTTGTCTTTTTATTTATTTTATTTAAAAAAAATTTTTAATGTTTATTTCTCAGAAAGCGAGAGAGGGTGAGAGAGAGTGTGAGCTGGGGAAAGGGAGTGAGAGGGAGACACAGAATCTGAGGCAAGCTCCAGGCTCTGAGTAGTCAGCACAGAGCCTGACGTGGGGCCTGAACCCATGGACTGTGAGATTCATGACCTGAGCCGGTCAGATGCTTAACCAATTAAGCCACACAGGCGCCCTGATATTTGTCTTTTTAGAAGGTGTCCTCTTGCCCTCCTTTGCTGCCATTTTCCCACCTCACTCCTCATGCTCCGGCACTCCACATGCTCCTCATTACAACCACCCATCTTGGCCGCTGGTAGATCTACCATTTACGATCTTGCGGCTCCCGGTCCTGTCCGGCCATTCATATTTTGGAGAACTCGTGGGTAAAATCAATGAAATGACACAAACAAGATTTGATAAACATCTAGAAATAGGAATGATTAAGTATTTGTGATCCCATCCATTGGATGAAATATTATACATTTAATACATATTTATGACATTTGTAATAAAACAGAGATGCTTAGAATATTAGGAGGAAAAGTAATCATAACTATGATGAAAATATATACCCATAACTTAAGATACAAGAAAAGCAGAAATAGAAGCAAGAAAAGCCCTATGTAGAAATACCCTGAAATAGTATTCATCTTTGGGCAATGGAAGTATGGGTGATTATTCTGCATTTGCTTCATACTTCCCTATGTTTAAAACTTTTTCTGTATCAATCATGTATTGCATGCTTAAAATGGAAAGGAGAGTTCCTTTCTGGATTCCTAAATAGACGGGCAAAAGGTGAAACCAAAATTTAGACACTTTCACTCGCAACTGGAAATTTACAAGGGGAAAAATCCACACTTTTGCTCCTTTGGGCTGTGACAGGAGGCAGTGAAAAGAGAGGTGTAGATGGAAACAGAGGGGAGAGGCATCAACTGGCCACGTCTTGCCTCACACTTGAAAGATACGGGACCACGAGCCAGAGAGACAAGTCGGCAAGGTAAAGACGTTGTTAAATGGAGACGGAGGCCAAACCAGTTCTTTTCTAGACAAAGAAAGGCAGCCTGACCAGTGGAGATTTAACCGTTTGCTTATGTGAAAATTATTTAAAACAGAAGGTTTATTGATTTCTTTCATTATCAATATAGCCATAAAACACATGCCACTTTTGGGATGCCTAGGTGGCTCGGTCCGTTAAGCACCTGACTCTCGGTTTTGGCTCAGGTCATGATCTCATGGTTTCGCGGGTTTGAACCATGCGTTGGGCTCTGCACTGACAGCAGGGAGTCTGCTTGGGGTCCTCTCCCTCTCTCTCTGCCCCTACCTTGCTCGTGCTGTCTCTGTCTCTCTCAAGATAAAACAAAACAAAACAAAACAAAACAAAAAACAAAACAGCCATATGCCACTTTCTGGAAGAGCGTTCATGCCAACAAATTCTTTCAGGACATATTGGGAAGAGGCCCTAGTTTAAGAGTAAGCTACCCAAGAAAATGCATTTAACCTTTTGAATCTCTGGTGAAAATCACTTCCCGCCCCCTCACCCCCAGGGGGACTGACTGGCTGAGTCAGAAGAGCAAAAGACTCTTGATCTTGGGTTGTGAGTTTACGCCCCACATTGGGAGTAGAGCTTATATTTAAAAAAATCACCTTTTCCCCAAGGCTCTTAGGAAATGACACAGCCTGACCACACAACTCTCTTTCTAAGAGAGTAAACCTAAATGAGCTTCCTTCTAAAGAGTGTTCTCCCTGGCTGACATCCTTCTCTAATTTCTGCAAAACCTCTCAAAACCTTGGGACACCTGGGTGGCTCTGTTGGTTAAGCATCTGACTTTGGCTCACGTCATGATCTCACAGTTCGAGAGTTCGAGCCCCGCATCGGGCTCTGTGCTGACAGACTCAGTTGGAGTCTGCTTCGGATTCTGTGTCTCCCTCTCTCTCTCTGGCCCACACTGCTCATGCTCTGTCTCTCTCTCTCTCAGAAATAAATAGGGGTGCCTGGGTGGCTGAGTCAGTTAATTGTCTGACTCGGTTTTGGCTCAGGTCATGATCTCGAGGTTTCATGAGTTCCAGCCCCACATTGGGCTGTGTGCTGATGGTGTGGGGCCTGCTTGGGATTCTCTCTCTCTCTTCACCCCCCCGCCCCTCCCCTACTCACTCTGTTTCTGTCTCTCTCAAAATAAATAAATAAACAAATTTTAAAAAATTTTAAAAAAGAAAGCAACATAAAATTTTTAAAAACTCTCAAAACCTTACACATTTCAAACAGGTCTTTGAGTATGTTAATTGTGATTAAGTACAAAGTGGCTAACTTAGCTATGATTGTAGAACTATTGCTTGCGATTGTGTCTACATATTAAGGCATTTCTAACTTAGGACACCTCCACCCCCTCCAACACCAACAACAAAATGGAAAGCAGATCACACCAATAGAGTGGCTCAAGCTCTTCTTTTTATTGCTGGTACCTCTAGTTTCAAAGGCACATTTTCTTTCTTTTGCTTTATAGAGACCACCAGAACACTCCTTGAGGCTGAATGAGTTCAGAGACCTGTTTCTCCAGTTTGCCTGAGTCAGTGAGCGAGGAGTCTTTCCTTCTTAAGATGAAAGGAGTTTGCTCTCACATGTTCTAGGCGAACCAGTTTAAAAGTCTCATTCATCACTGAAATGCATTGGAACACCTCCAGACGGTAAGGTAATGACCTTGAGTGTGGAAATGGTGTCATGTACTCATCCATTCCGTATTGCTTAGGGCCCTTGGTTGTAAAAGCAAGTCAACTTAAATCTATTTGGCTGACATGGGGAATGTCTTATAAGGATATTAGGTTGTTTCCCAGAATCCAGGCATAGGAACGAGACGCCAGGGGCAGGTGGAATGAGCTTCCCCAAATCTCTGGGACTCTCTTCTCCAACTCACGTCTGCTTTCATCTTTCTCTCCTAACAGGCGGGTTCCTCTGCTCCTCCGCCAGCTCCTGGGCTTCTACATCCTGCAGTCCAGACACACTGTGAGGCCAGTTTCTTCTCTCAGCCCTAGTTCCCAAATCCCTGGAGAAGAACTTTGCTTGGCCTGGCTTGGGTCAGACAGAGTTGAGCACTTACCAGCTGAAGCCTTGACTGCGTTGGGTCACATACCTACCGGGGACACTCAGGTGGGGCCAGGACAGCCAGGCCACAGTGACCACCTCCCGGATTCAGGAAAGAGGCTGCTAACTAGGCAAAACAGTAGGAGTCTACTACTTATTCTTTTCCCTATAATATCCTTCTCCAAACGTCGATGGGAATCACGCAGGCATTATTTTGCCAACAAACAAGGACTAAGCACTTACCGACTTTGTGTCCAAGTGCCTCCTGGCTGTCTGTGTCTTCACACTGTGTCTCCTATGACATTGCTTACAGGCTGTTTTCCATGGCTTTCACCCTCTACTCATTTTTCATTCTTCATGGCCAGACGGGCTGCCTACTCGCTGGGACCCAACTGAACATTTCTGGTCCAACTCCTGCCACTAAACCAGACCGCCTTTCCGCAGATCTCTCCTGCACAATCTCCACCGCTGCTCCTTCACATAGCTTCCCTCCCGCCAGCCTCAGAGAAAAGATTCATTCTTGTCAGTGTCTGGAGGTGATCAAAATCCATGAGGCGGTGCAGGCTAAATGAGAACACACTGGGAAGTAAGATGGATCTAGAACAGCAACGTGCCCGGCTAGAGGGAGTAATCTCTGCCCCAAAGAATAGAAGTGCACGTGGTTGAGTGGTGCATCCTCACCCTTTAGTCAAACTACATATGAAGCCAAATCAGAATTTGAAATCATTTTTGGCTTATTCTAAGAAATCCCTGCCATAGACACTGGAAATACCCAAAGTCAGTAGGGTCAAATAATAACAAAATAATAACAATAACAACAGTTAAAGTGAGCTGTTCCTATGCAGTCTGGAGTGGAATTTCCTATGTAGAAAAGACTATTCAAAAATTTACTTTTAGGGGCACTTGGGTGGCTCAGTCTGTTGGGCATATGAGTCTTGGGCTCAGCTCAGATTAAGATCCCAGAGTCGTGGGATCAAGCCCCACATTGGACTCTGCTGACAGCACGCAGCCTGCTTGGGATTTTCTCTCTCTCTCTCTCTCTCTGCCCCTCCCCTACTCACAAACTCTCTCTTTCTCAAAATAAGTAAAATAAACTTAAAAATTTTTACTTTAAGCTTTGTTGAATGACGTAGACTTTGCAAGCATCCAGCAAACTATGGCCATAGGTCAAATTGACCCACTACTTATTTTTATGGCCCTGGGTTAAGAACACTTTTTACAGGTGTTGAAAAAAAGAATAATATTTTGTGACATATGAAAATTATATGAAATTTAAACTTCAAAGTAGTTGACACAGAGACCCCCATGTCCTGTTAAGTCTAATATATTTACTGTGCGACTTTTTTCAGAAAAAGTTTGGTGACCCCTGGCTTAAAAGGTGTTTAATTTATTGAAACAATAAATTCAAAACCTTACTGTGTCCTTAAACCACCATGATCAAGCTACAGAACATTTCCATCACCCCCCAGAGATTCCGCATGCCTCCTGGGATATCCTAATATCCCTCCTTCCTCTCCCACAGCCCTGTGCAACCACGGATCTCTACTGTAGACTCTGTTACTATATATTAATTTGCATTTCCTAGAAATTTGTATAAATAGAACCATATGGTAAGTACTCTTGTGTCTGCCTGTTTTTGCCCACAGCATACAGATTTTGAGATTCATTCATGTTGTTGTGTGTCTCAGTAATTTGTTCCCTTTATTGTTATGCTTTTTAGAAAAGTAAACTTTTTGATTTTTAGTTTAACAGTCATGTATTATAGGGGCACCTGGGTTACTCAGTTGGTTAATCATCCAACTTCCACTGAGGTCACAATCTCACTGTTCTGAGTTCGAGCCCCGTATCAGGCTCTGGGCTGACAGCTTGGAGCCTGGAACCTGCTTTGGATTCTGTGTCTCCCTCTTTCTCTGCTCCTCCCTTGCTCACACCATCTAGAAATAAAAATAAACATTAACATTTTTTAAATTTTCTATTATAGAATATTTCAACATTCTACCAAAAAAGGCCAAAATAACAATACATGTTGACATTACTTCAACAATGATCAACTTCGGGTAAATCATCTGGCTTCAACCATACCTCTCCCCTTAACTTCCTCCTGTACTTGAAGCAAGTCCTTGGCAATGTACCATTTCACTTGTGAGCCGTTTGGTACGTATATCTAAAAGACACAGACTCTTTTAAAAATATGTAATCACAACACCTTTAGCATGCCTACACAATTTTAACAATACTTCCTTAATTTTATGAAGTATCCAGCCAGCGTGCATATTTCCAGTGGCTGGTTTCATACTGTTATCATTTTACTCACACAGTCTGTATGTATGAATCCGAGTCCAAATAAGATCTGTGCATTACTGTTGGTCAATATGCCTCTCAAGTCTCTTATAATCTATGTCTCTCTTTTTGTTTTAAAGATTTTATTTTAAGTGATCTCCACACCCAACATGGGGCCCAAACCCACAACCCTGAGATCCAGAGTTACACATTCCATGGACTGAGCCAGCAAGGAGCCCCTTTTTTTATTTTATTTATTTATTTATTTTGAGAGAGAGAGAGAGAGAGAAAACAAGTGAGTGGGGGAGGGGTAGAGAGAGGGAGAATCTGAAGCAGGTTCTGCACACTGTCAGCACAGAGCCTGATGGGGGGCTCCATCTCCCAAAACTGAGATCACGACCTGAGTGGAAATCAAGAATTGGATGTTCAACCAATTGAGCTACCCAGGTGCCCCACCACCTCTTTGTTTTTTTAAAAAAATATGTATTTATTTAAGTAATCTCTACATCCAACGTGGGGCTCAAACTCATGACCCTAAGATCAAGAGTCACACCCTCTTCTGACTAAGCCAGCCAGGCACTCCTGTATGTCTCTTTTTGACTTGATTTTCCCCCCTTGTGTTTTATTTCTTGTAAGAACCAGGTGGTTTATTCTATACAGTTTCAGGGTTTTGCTGATTGCATTGCCTGGCGTTTTTACATTTTCCTCTACCTTCTTCATTTCCTGAAAACTGGCTGTTGACTATAAAAAAATGTTTTTTGCTTGTTTTTTAAATTTTTTAAATGTTTATTTATTAGAGAGAGAGAGATACAGACAGACAGAACATGAGTGGGGGAGGGGCAGAGAGAGAGACAGAGACACAGAATCTAAAGCAGATTCCTAGGCTCTAAGCTGTCAGCACAGAGCCTGACATGGGGCTCAAACTCACGAACCACGAGATCATGACCTGAGTCGAAGTCTGTCATGTAACCAACTGAGCCACCCAGGCGCCAGAGGAATAGACGTTCTGATTGAGAAACAATGTTCTTAAGTGTTCACGTTCAGCTTATGAATTTTATTTTATTTATAAGTCTAGTAAATTTTAGCAATACTTTGAAGGGGTCTTGAATAATGTTTGTTTCAATATAAGGATAGTTAATTAAACACTGCGCAATGTAATACAGAAGACTTTGGGGGCAGCAAACTATGGCCACTGTGGCTCACGTTGTTTTTGTAACCACAGTGTTGTTAGAACACAGCCACATCCCTTAGTTTATGTATTTATTACCTATGGCTGCTTTCCCAACACAAGGGTAGAACTTAAAAACTGTGACAGAGATCCTCTGGCCCGCAAAGCCAAATATATTTACTTTCTGGGGGCCCCTGGGTGGCTCAGTCGGTTAAGTGTCCGGCTTCAGTTCAGGTCATGATCTCATGGTTTGTGGATTCAAGCCCCGCGTCGGGCTCTGTGCTGACAGCTCAGAGCCTGGAGCCTGCTTCGGATTCTGTGTCTCCCTCTCTCTCTGACCTTCCCCTGCTCGAGCTCTCTTTGTCTCTCAAAAATAAATGAAAAGCATTAAAAGACATATTTACTTTCTGGCCCTTTAGGAAAAAGCTTGCTGACCTTTGCTCTGAATTTATATATTTCATATACATTTATAAATTTAATATATTTTCTTTTCTTTTCAGATACTTTTAAGCATTAATGTTTATAAAGCTAAGCAATTACACTTACACGTACAGTAAACTTTATATTCTCTTTGATGTTCTGAAACTCTGCCTAAACTTCATGAGGTTTCAACTTAAAATCAGGGGTTTGTATCAGTTACTCAGTTATACACTTTATTTTATGAATTAATTATTTTTAGTAATCTTTACATCCAATGTGGGACTCAAACGGCACAAGCCAGGTGCCCCTTGATTGTACACTTTAAATTGTTTTTTTAGGGGCACCTGCGTGGCTCAGTTGGTTAAACATCCAACTCTAGATTTCAGCTCGGGTCATGATCTCATGGTTTGTGAGTTAGAGCCCCGCACTACTAGTGTGGAGCCTGCTTGGGATTCATTTTCTCTCCCTCTTTCTGCCCCTCCCCAGCTTATTCTCTCTCTCTCTCTAAGTAAATAAATAAGCCTAAAAAATATTTAAATTGTTTTTTGTTTTTTTCATTAATTAATTTATTTTGAGAGAAAGAGCATGAACAGGGGAGAGAGGCGGAGGAAGAGAGAAAGAGAGAGAGAGAGAGAGAGAGAGAGAGAGAGAGAGAGAGAGAGAGAGAGAATCTTAAGCTGAGCGTGGAGCCTGACTTGGGGCTCAGACTCATGACTCTGGGATCATGACCTGAGACAAAACCAAGAGTCAGATGCTCAACCCACTAATCTACCCAGGCGCCCCTTTAAATTGTTCTTACAAGGGTCCTCTCTTAAGCCAAATTCTCCTGTGCGTTTGTAGTACAGAAACTATCTAATACGTTGAGATTCCTCCGGACTCCAGGAACATTACTATTATGGTTTGGTTTTCCTAAACCTTGCGTATGACTGACTTTTCTGGAATAGAAAGGTGCGGAGCACTGGGGAAGACTCCCGCCAGCCAGACAGTCATCTGCTAACAGGCAGATGCTGTGCTAACTGAGATAACTCAGAGCTGGAGAGTTTGGTAGAACCTGAGTTTAAAGCTGCAGACATGCAAAGGTAAACTACCCCCACTATCATACCAAACCCCTTCTTGTAAATACTAAGCAGAGGTCCGCAGACTTGAATGGTGCTCATTTTGGACTCACATAAGCACAGCAGCTTTCCTGACCCCATCCATCCCTTGATTAGATCTGTGGCTGTTTGGTTTCTAATATATTTTCTCTTTAACTCTAGAGATCTTTGAACCCATGGGATCCAAAGGAATATATTTTCATTTATCTATTTTCACCTGCAAAACCAGAGTATGCATCTCTAATATATAAGAACTCTATTTTATCTATGATTTTTTTAAGTAGGCTCTAAGTCTAATGTGAGGTGTGAACTCACAACCCCAAGATCAAGAGTCATGTGCTCTACGGACTAAGGCAGCCAGGCACCCCTGTGGGAATTTTAAAAAGTAATCTTAGTGCCATTAGTTCATCTAATCAAATTAACAAGAATCACTTGGTGTAATCTAATACTCTACCCACCTCTTATTTTTCCATCTGCCTCAAAAAGATGTTTTTATAAGGTCCAATCAGAATTATAACAAGGTCATATATTGTGTTTGGTTGATACATCTCTAAAGGTCTTTTAATCTATTGCAATGTTCTGTACCCTTAAAGCCATCGATTTGTTGAAGAAACTGGGTTATTTTCTATAATTTCCTATGTTCTGGATTTGGCAGATGCCTCTAGGTGGTATGAAGTCTTTAAATTTTCTTTGTCCCCTCTATTTCTAGTAGTAGGCTTGATTAAATTGATTCAAAAATATTTTTTTGGGTCAAGAATACCACTTAGGTGGGTGAATGTAGTTGCTAACCGTTGAACTTGACAGGACCTTGCATTCTTTTATATTCCTAAGATATCTTAAAATATATATATATATTTAAAATTTTTTAATGTTTTTATTTATTTTTGAGACATAGAGACAGCATGAACATGGGAGGGTCAAAGAGAGAGGGAGATACAGAATCTGAAGCAGGCTCCAGGCTCTGAGCTAGCTGTCAGCACAGAGCCAGATGTGGGGTTTGAACCCACGAACCGTGAGATCATGACGTGAGCTGAAGCCGGTCGTTCAACTGACTGAGCCACCCAGGCGCCCCTTAAAAAATATTTTTTAATGTTTATTTATTTTTGAGAGAGACAGAGCACAAGTAGGGGAAGGACAGAGAGAGAGGGGGAGACAGAATCTGAAGCAGGATCCAGGCTCCAAGCTGTCAGCACAGAGCCCGATGCTGGCCTCAAACTCACGAACTGTGGGATCATGACCTGAGCAGAAGTTGGATGCTTAACCAACTGAGCCACCCAGGAGCCCCTATTCCTAAAATATTTTAAAAGGTAAACTTAATTCTGGATATCTCACATGACTTCGAGTTGGATTTGCAGTCACAACTCACATAATAGCTAACTTTTAGCAAGTGCTTTCCACAGGCCAGGTACAATGCCAACTAAGCACCTTACTTATAAGGCCCATTTAATATTAGGAACATTTTGCAAATGAGGAAGCTGAACATCACAGGTTGATTAATTTGACCCAGTTAATGATGGAGTGGGTTCAGGGGTCAACTGGAATCCCAGTTTCTACTTTCGGCTCTGAACAATTCCACATCCGGTCTCTGAGTCTTCCGGTTCTAACAGGAGCTTTCGAGTATCAATTACTGCGCAGTGGCTCCGCCCCGTTACGCCCTGCCTCGCCCCTCCTCGCCCAGCAAGGTCCCGGGTCCAGCCCGAGGGAGTGCGAGGGGTAAAAAACCACACTTCCCAGAGTGCACCGCAACCGCGAAGGCCTCATTACCGGCGTCCGCTCGCGGGCGCCATTTCTGTAGCGGGGAACGGCCGTGCGGCCTGTGGCCATGGCGCTGTTCCCGGCCTTTGCAGGCATTGGTGAGGCTTCCCATAGCGGCAGCGCCAGGAAAGGTAAGCAAACAAAAGGGGTGAAGAAGTCACCCGGCGGGATTATAAAGGAGTTTCTCGGTCTTAGGTCTCGGTCCTTGCTTTGGATTTGTTTATCCACTTGCATCCCAGAGTTCTTAGCGGCACTGCAAAGCCTTCTGGGAAGGGCTCATGCCGCGTCCTGGCTTCTGGGTTTGAGTTGCAGAGTAATGGGTGGAGAAAAAGAGACCGAGGAGAGGCCCTGGAGCTGGGACTTTAATGTTGTCATGCTCTTGGACCCCATTCTTGAGCTGAACCTCAGTGACTTCATATATAAAAGGGAGAGCACAGTACCCTGCATTTCAAGGAGTTTCCTTAACGCAGATGCTGGGTGTTTTTATTACATCTTTCTTCCTTCCCCGTTTTATTTCTGAAATGCTTATTGAGTTTATATCTTTTGTCAGACTCAGAGCTAGGGATTGGGACCCAAAGCCTGAGCAAAAAAGTTCTCACCAGCAGGGCGCAGGTGCTGGGAGTCAGAGCTATTTATTGAGGGTCTCATGGGCGCCAGCTGATAGTATTACATATTCTTTTTATGCCTTAAGCATTCCTAGGAAGTCTGCGTTATTAACAAGTGAGGCACAGTGAATTGTAGTTTAAAGTAATTAATTCTAAATCATACCCTTATGTGGCAGAGTCCAATTGTGTCTGGCACCTCTTTTTTAGCCTTTCTAGTTCGTACACTTCTTTTTTGGTAATGCCCCGCATAGTTGTGAGTAATTTCGTATATAATTAGTGTAGTTTTTGGCTAGCCTTTGCTAGACCTTAACCTCCATGTGGTCAGGGACAGTTGTCTATGCATGGTAGCATAACCTAGCCCCTAGCGCAGGTCCCAGATATGGGAGGTATTCGATAAATGTTTGCTGAATATACAGACCAGTAATAGGTATTTCACAAAGTAACAGAAAAGGAAAGATATTGTAGATATCTTAGCACAAGTGAGCTATAGAAATACTGGCTTCTGATTGGAATTTCAAAGAAGGCTTTGTATAGGAGCTTACTTTTGCAAGGGGTCTTCCAGCGGGTAGGATTTGAACGAATGGAGATAGTGGAAGGGCATTCCAGGGCCTTCAAAAACATGCAGGAAGGAAATTATGTGACCTGTGCAGAACTGCCGAGAGTCCAGTTGGAAATACAGAGGGCACGAAGAGGAGCCTTGGGAAAAATGATTGGGACTGGTGGTGAGGAAGGGTAGTGACTTCAGAACTGTCAAGGGTTTATCCTTTATTTGGGGAAGATGAAATAGAAAGTTTAAAGGGGAGTGTTGGTCTTGCCATTTATCTTAAGATATTTCTCAGACGTCTTCTGGGGATTCAGCATCAGGATAATGTTTGTAAAATCGCTTTTTATGAAGCACTATATTAAAAAAATTTAAACATCACTTAATGAAATTAACTAGAATTCTTTAATGTCATCTAATTTCTAGGCTGTTCAAATTTCCCAACTTGTCTCAAAAATGGTCTTTTAATGTTGGTTCAAGCCAGGATCCAAAAAAGATACGACGTTGTATTTTGTGGATATATCTCTTAAGTCTCATTTTAATATAAAAGTTTCTCCTTACCCTCTATTTTCCCTTGTGATTTGTTGAGGAAACTGAGTCTTCTGTCCTGTCGACATTTCCGACCAAATCCTCCGGGTGTCATTTAGCATGCATCTCTCTCCCAGTATTTCCTGTGAGCTGGCAATTAGATCTAGAGAATTAATTAGATTCAGATATAATTTTTTAAACTGAAAATACCTCATTGGGGTATTTGCTGTTGACTGAGGTCAGGAGGATGTGTCGTGTAGTTTTCTCTCCTTTTAGGAATGTGAAGATTGATCAGGGATGCATGGACAGTCCTGACTCATCCATCTATTACGAAGCTGCCCATTAGTCTTTCACCCAGTGGTTTTTGCAGCCATTTATGATTATTGCTTGGATCCGTTATTTCATTGGGGTTACAAAATAGTTATTTTCTAATTTTGGCATTCCTCCTTTATTAGTGACAATAACTCTATAAACCTTCTGTCAACACTATAGGGATACCCGGAAACACAGTTCAGGCAGGAAAGACTGCTTCGTTTGTTCTCTTTCTCAATTTTCAGAAAATGAATTGGGGTCTTTGCAATTTTTGGAGGTGATCAATGAGGTGTTTTTTTCTCCCTGTTTTCATTATGAACTATTGAATTTTTACATTTATATTTCAATCCATTGCAGATATTATTTTTCTAATGCTCACATGGTCACATCCGTAGCTAATGGGAGTCTAATTAAGTTGATGTGGTTTTATGACATGACCCAGATGTCTCTAATTGTTTTCTTGCCTTCTGGTCTAAAGGATGCCCAGAGCCCATCACTTACATGTTCCATGATGGCCTGGAATTGGCTATTTCTCTAAAAACCATTGTTTCTTTTAGTGGAAAATGGTATGGGGATGTTAAAACCACAAATAGGTGTTCAGAGTACTAGTTGAACTGGGTTGCCATTATTTCTAGACATTTTGAGTGGTCAAAATCAGAAAGAGAAAAATGCATCATGAATTCACGTTGATATTTCTGGGCCAGATTGAAGATTGTGAGATTTTTACTTAATTTCTTTATATTATATAATTTGCAATGTATATGTACATTTATAATTTAATATTTGTATTCCTTCTTACACTGAAAATCTGAATTCCTAATGCTATTACTACAATTATGCATATGTTAAAAATAAGTAGTATTGTGATTAATACTAAATAGTTTGGGGAGCCTGCATGACTCAGTAGGTTAAGTGTCCAGCTTTTGATTTTGGCTCAGGTCATGATCTCTAGTTTGTGGGTTTGAGCCCCATGTCAGCTCCGTGCTGACGGTGCAGAGCCTGCTTGGGATTATCCTTCTCTCTCCTGTCTCTCCACCCCTTCCTCATGCACACACTCAAACTCTCTCTCTCTCCCTCTCTCAGGATAAATAAGCTTCAAAAATAGTTTAATATTTCTTTGTGATTCTTTTTGTGCTTAGGACCTATTCTGCAGCAGATGTGTGGTCAGATCACCGTGTTTTAAGATCACTTGAAATAATCCTCTGTGGTTTTACCAACAGTTTGATACACAGTTAGGTATATTTTTAATTATTAGGGATTGCTTTGTTCTTCTTTTTGAATTGATCCTGTTTTATACTGTTGTGAAACATTTATGTGGTTGGGAGCTTGAAAATGTAAACCAGGCATATTCAGAGAAAAAAAGGCTTTCATCTCTTTTCCTCCAGCCTCTTACTTATCTTACTTTGTGGGTTAGAATTTTAATTACTCAGTGATATCCTTCCATTTTTTCTCCCTCAATACAAGTAACTACATTTCCTTCTCTTTCTTAAATGCATACTGTTCTGCATGTTAGGTTGAATCCCAGAGACCACTGTATAGCATGCTATGAGATCTTCCACATTTCTTTTGACTGATACACAGAACATCATCATGTGATGTCACATAGTTTATTCAAACAATTTTCTATTAAGGACATTTAGACTTGTTTCTGATCTTCTGTTAGAAATAGAGACATTGTACTTTTTTGACACACAGTGTTACATGGGTTTCAGATGTGCAACATAGCGATTCACAACTCCATACCTCATGCTGTGCTCATTGCAAGTGTAGCCAGCGTCTGTCACAGTGCAACACTGTTACAATACCGTGGACTGTATTCTCTGTGCTGTGCCTTTTCTTGCCGTGACTTGTTCATTCCATAACTGTAAGCCCGTATCTCCCACTCCCCTTCACCCATTTTGTCCATCCCCTATCCCACTTTGGCAACCATCGGATCTTTGTATTTAGAAGTCCGATTTTGCTTTTTGTTTATTCATTTGTTTGGTAGATTCTACATAGAAGTGAAATCATGTGGTACTTTTGTTTCTCTAACTTCGCTTAGCATAATACCACTTTAGGGTCCATTTATGTTGTCCCAAATGTCAAGATCTCATCTTTCTTTTTTAATGGCTGAGTAATATTCCATTTTATTTATATTTCTATATATCTCACATCTCTTTTACTCATTCATCTACGTTCTTCTATCAATAGACACTCGAGCTATTTCCTTATCTTGGCTGTCGTAACTAATGCTGCAGTAGACATAAGGGTACAATATATCCTTTCGATTTCTTTGGGTAAATACCTGGCAGTGGAATTACTGGATCATATGGTATTTCTGTTCCATGGTGGCTATACCGATTTATGTTCCCACCCACAGAGCACAAGGGTTCCTTCTTCTCCACATCCTTGCCAACACTTGTTATTTCTTGTCTTTTTAAATTCTTAAAGAAGATTTTATTTTTAAGTAATCTTTGCATCCAGTGTGGGGCTGAAACTTAGAACCCTGAGATCAGGAGTCGTGTGCCTCACTGACTGAGCCAGCTAGGTGTCCCTTGTCTTTTTCTTTTTCTTTTAGCCATTCTGACAGGTGTGATTCCTCATTGGAGTTTTGATTTGCGTTTCCCTGATGAGGAGTGATGTTGAGCATGTTTTCATGTGTCTGTTGGCCATCTGGATGTCTTCTTTGGGAAGATGCCTAGTCAGGTCCTTACCCATTTTTGGTACATTTTGCCGTATACTGTAAAATGTTATAAAAATGTAAGATAGTTAATAGTAGTGAGTGCAGATTTTCAGTTAAAAACAAAAACAACCCTCAGCTACTGGACAGGAAGCACAGGCAGTACCCAGGCGAGTGACAAGCAGTGCTCCTTGCTCTGGAGACGGCATTAGCACGAACGGGACCTACGGGGCCATCACATCCAGTGAGAGGTGTGAGCAGCTAAATTGAGCAAGTTCACTCTTTCAACGCACGGGGGTGTTGTAGCGCTTCCATCACGCTAGGGGCAGCAGAGAGCCTCCAGCATCTGGTCCCTCCGTTCTCAGGCCGTCCTTCCCATACCGTCAGACTAGGATTTTGTATCCTAAAACACTGCTGCTCAGGAGTTGAACATTTGGACGGAGTTGGGAAGAAGACATGGCACATCAGTCCATTTAGTCAGTACAACCTGTGAGGCTGGTATATTATCCATTCTTGGGAAAACAATGAAACTCCTTTTTTTCCTCCCTCTAAAACCTTCTCTTTCTTCCTGGGTCCACATATTAGAAAATGGCACCACCCCACACCCCAAAGTCAAAACTTAGACACATACTTTGACTTCTCTCCTCACCCCCAGTCAGTTCTTCATCCTATCCTTCCAAATAACTCTTTGCCCACCTCTGGAAGGTGGTACCTCTTAATCCCGTCCACCTATTTTGCCCATCCTGTGACCCTTTTCCCCTCTTGCAACCATTTCTCTGTACTAACAGGTCTGATTTGTTTGTTCATTTGTTTTTTAGATTCCACATGTAAGTGAAATTGTGGTATTTGTCTTTTCTCTGACTTCATTCAGTGTAATACCTTCTGGGTTCATCCATGTTGTTGCAGATGGCAAGATCTCATTGTTTATGGCTCAGTAATATGTTGTATGTGTGTCTGCATGTGTGTGCGTGTGCATGAGTGTGCACATACACATGCATCACATCTTAATCCATTCACCTTTTGATGGACATGTAAGTGCTTTCATATCTCGGCCATTGTCAATGATGTGGCAATGAATTGTGTATATCTTTTCCCATTAGTTTTTTTATTTTCTTAGGATAAATACCCACAAGTGGACTTGCTGGATCCTGTGGTATTTATAGTTTTAATTTTTTAAACTTTATTTCAGTAATCTCTACACCCAACATGGGGCTGGAACTCATGACCCTGTGATCAAAAGGCGCATGTTCTTCCAGCTGAGCCAGGCAGGTGGCCGTAGGTTTTTAATTTTTTGAGGGCTCTCCATACTGTTTTCGATAGTGGTTGGACCAGTTTACATCCCCACCAACATCGCACAAGGGTTTTTGTTGTTATTGTTGTTGTTTTCCCTTCACATCCTACCCAACACATTTCTTGTCTTTTTGATGTTAGCCATTCTGACAGGTGTGAGCTGGTCTCAAACTGTGGTTTTGATTGCATTTCCCTGATGAGTGATGATGAGCATCTTTCATGTGTCTGTTGGCCATCTGGATATCTTTGGTAAAATGTCTTTTAGGTCCTCTGCCTGTTTAATTGATTTATAGATATTGATTGAGTTGTATGCGTTCTGTATATATTTTGGATTTAAAAATAATTTTTTAAAATGTTTATTTATTTTTGAAAGAGACTGAAAGTGGAGGAGGGCCAGAGAGAGAGGAAGAGACAGAATCCAAAGAAGGCCCCAAAGCTCTGAGCTGTCAGCACAGAGCCTGATGTGGGACTCAAACCCACAGTCCACGAGATCATGATCATGACCTGAGCCAAAGTCAGAGGCTTAATCGACTGGGCCACTCAGATGCCCCTATATATTTTGGATTTTAACACCTTATTAAATATACCATTTGCAAATATTTTCTCCCATTCAGGTTACTTTTTTTGGTTTTGTGATGGTTTCCTTTGCTTGCAAAAGGCTTTTAGTTTGATGTAGTGCCGATTGTTTATTTTTGCTTGTGTTGCCCATGCCTGATGAGACAGATCCAAAAAAATACTAGCAAGGCTGATGTCCAAGAGTCTACTACCTATATTTTCTTGTAGGAATTTTATGGTTTCAGGTCTTACGTTTAGTTCTTTAATTCATTTTGTTTTTGTTTTTTAATTTTTTTTTTTAACATTCATTCATTTTTGAGAGAGAGCATGAGAAGGGGAGGAGCAGAGAAAGTGGAAGACACAGAATCCAAAGCAGGCTCCAGGCTCTGAGCCGTCAACACAGAGCCCGACCCAGGACTTGAACTCGGGGACTAGACCACGAGATTATGACCTGAGCCGAAGTTGGAATTTTAAGCGACTGAGCCACCCAGGCGCCCCCTTTAATCCATTTTGAATTTATTTTTGTGTCTGGTATAAGACAGTGGTCCAGTTTCATTCTTTTGCATGTAGCTGTCCAGTTTTCCTGGCACCATTCATTGAAGAGACTATCTTTTCTCCATTGTATATTCTTGGCTCCTTTGTTGTAGATTGAATGACCATATAAATGTGGATTTATATCTGGGCTCTCTATTCTGTTTGATCTACGTGTCTGTTTTTGTGCCAGTGTTATAGTTTTGGTTACTATGGCTTCGAGGTATAGTTTGAAATCTGAGAGAGTGATACTTCCATCTCTGTTTTGTCTTTCTCAGGATTGCTTTGGCTATCCGGGGGCTTTTGTGGCTCCACACAAATTTGAGGATTATTTCGTTCTAGTTATATGAAGAATGCTATTTGTACTTTGATAGGGATTGCACTGAATCTGTGGATTGCTCTGGGTAGTATGGGCATTTTAACAATATTCTTCTAGTGCCTGAGCATGCAATAGCTTTGTTACCATTTGTTCATGTCATCTTTGGTTTCCTTCATCAACGTATTGCAGTTTTGGGAGTGCGGGTCTTTCACTTCCTTGGTTAAATTTATTTTTAGGTACCTTATTCTTACACAGTTGTAGATGGGATTGATTTCTTAATTTCTCTTTCTGATAGTTTGTTGTTAGTGTATAGAAACATATCACGTTTCTGTATATTAGTTTTGTATCCTGAAACTTTACTGAATTCATTTATTCTAAAAGGTTTTTTTTGTTTTTGTTTTTGTTTTTTTGGTGGGGTCATTAGGGTTTTCTATATATACCATGTCTTTTGCAAAGAGTGACAGTTTACTTCTTCCTTACTAATTTGGAGGCCTTTTACTTCTTGCCTGATTGCTGTGGCTACGCCTTCTAGGGCTACGTTGAATAAAAGTGGCAAGAGTGGGCCTCCTTGGCCTGTTCCTGATCTCAGAGGGCTTGAGGGGCTTCCAGCTTTTCACCATTGTGTATAGTGCTGGCCGTGGGCTTGCCATAGATGGCCTCTTTTACGCTGAGGAATATTCCCTTTATACCCACTTTACTGCGAGTTTTTATCATGACTCGATATTGAACTTTGTCAGGTGCTTTTTCTGCATTTGTTGAGGTGGTATGATTTTTATCCTTTATTTTCTTACGGTGTATCCTGTTGATTGATTTGCAGATTGGAATAAATCCCACCTGGTCATGGGGTAGGACCCTTTTAATGTATTCTTGAATTCAGTTTGCTAATGTTTTGTTGAGCCGATTAACTTTTTTTTAATGTTCATTTATTTACTTAGAGCATGGGTGTGTGCTCATGCACATGCAGGGGAGAGGCCCAGGGAGGGAGGGAGGGAGGAAGAGAATCCCAGGCAGGCTCCATGTTGGCAGCGCAGAGCCCGATGCGGTGCTCAGTCCCATGAACCATGAGATTGTGACCTGCGCTGACATCAAAGTTGTGTGCAGGTGCCCCAAGCCAGTTAATCTTAAATTCATTGGCTTCCCTCTGTTCTCACTGCCACTGCCTGCCTTTTGCTGTCATCAACCTCAGTTTCCTTTTCAGAAAATAAGGGCTTCGATCAAAATGAAGAGCCTGGGGTGGCGCCTGGGTGGCTCAGTCAGTTGAGCGTCCGGCTTCGGCTCAGGTCATAATCTCATGGTTTGTGAGTTTGAGCCCCGCATCAGGCTCAGAGTCTGGAGCCTGCTTCGGATTCTGTGTTCCCCTCTCTCTCTGACCCTCCCCTGCTCATGCTCTCTCTCTCTCTCTCAAAGATAAATAAAACATTTTAAAATTTAAAAAAAAGAGCTTGGCTCACTCTTAGTAAAGGAACAATCCCCTTCACTAATATATGTGTTCGTTATTATACTCAGCCGTGGAAACGTCATTTGAATGGTTCCTGGAGGAGTGGTGCTCATCTGAGTTCACTTATCAGTGCTATTTTACCACAGTAGAATGGGGAGGGCGTGAACTTGGATATTTATCCAGTTGTGATTCAAAACATTTTTTAAAAATTTAAATCTATTCGTGGCAATTTCTTCATCCTTCTATCCAGTGGAATTGAATTAAAGCATTTTTACCTGTGATGGAGAAATAGCATTATGTAATAAACTTATGATAAAAGCATTTCAACTTAGCGATGATTCATTATATAATTTTCTGTAAAAGTACGCATGTGTGGTTCTTCTAGACACCTGCCTGGTTTTTTTTAGGCAGTAGTGTTTTCTTTTTTGTTTTTTTTTAAGTTTGTTTGTTTATTTTGAGGGAGAGAGTGAGTGCGTGTGAGCAGGGTAGGGGCACAGAGAGGGAGAGAGAGAATCCCAAGCAGGCTCTGCACTTACAGTGCAGAGCCGGACGCGGGGCTCAAACTTATGAACCGTGAGATCATGACCTGAGCTGAAATCAAGAGTCAGATTCTTTACCCACTGAGCCAGCCACGCTTTAAAGCCCTTTAAGTGGTTTTCTGCCTGATGTTTTTACCCTTCCTTTCTTAGATGTGTGTGTGTGTGTGTGTGTGTGTGTGTGTGTGTGTGTGTACGCACGCGCGCCTGCAGGTATGTAGTAGAGTGCTACCTTCCTGGCAGGGCCAGGCTGTGCTCATTTACTAACCTGCAGGGACAAAACTTCTCCATTTAAACCCAAGCATGTTGTATCCTGCTCAGCTGGTCCGTACTATGATACATCATGCATGGAGTTGACACAATTACCTAAATACGTATTTGATTTCTATCAAAGGAACTTGTAAATTGCGTGAGGATGTAAGTAAACATAGAAAAAGACTGCATTCGCTTCTTCTCCGGGAAAACACCAAGTGGCGGATGATGCCGGTGCCCGGGGGCCCTGGAATGGGAGGCTTCGGCAGCGGCATCTGGGATCAGGGCCAGGGAGCTCATGGAGGCAAGGCCGAGGACTAGGAGTGGATGTCCATCACCAAGTTGGGCCACCTGGTCAAGGACATGAAGATCAATTCCCTGGAGGATATCTATCTTCTCTCCCTGCCCATCAAGGAATCAGAGATAATTGGCTTTTTCCTGGAGGCGTCCCTTCAGGACGAGGTCTTGAAGATTATGCCTGTGCAAAAGCAGACCCGCGCTGGCCAGTGGACCAGGTTCAAGGCATTTGTTGCCATCAGAGATTACAACAGACACGTCGGTCTGGGTGTTAAGTGTTCCAAGGAGGTAGCCGCTGCCATCCCTGGGACCATCTTCCTGTCCAAGCTCCCCATCGTCCCCGTGAGGCGAGGCTACTGGGGGAACGAGGTCGGCAAACCCCACACTGTACCGTGCAAGGCGACAGGCCGCTGTGGCTCTGTGCTGGTGCACGGCTTCCCTGCCCCCAGAGGCACTGGCATCGTCTCAGCCCCTGGACCTAAGAAGCTGCTGATGATGGCTGGTATAGATGACTGCTGCCCCTCAGCCCGGGCCGCACTGCCGCCCGGGGCAACACGCCAGGGCCTCTCAATGCCATTTCTAAGACCCACAGCTCTCTCACCCCTGGCCTTTGGAAAGAGACAGTGGTCACCAAGTCTCCCTACCAGGAATTCACTGACCATCTTTTGAAGACCCACACCAGAGTCTCCGTGCAGAGGAGCAGGCTCCAGCTGTGGCCTCTACATCGTTTTGTACAAGAAAAATAAAGCAAATAAAAGCTTGTTAGGGGCGCCTGGGTGGCTCAGTTGGTTGAGCGTCTGGCTTTGGCTCAGGTTATGATCTCATGGTTTGTGGGTTCGAGCCCCGCATCAGACTCTGTGCTGACGGCTAGCTCAGAGCCTGGAACCTGCTTCAGATTCTGTGTCTCCCTCTCTCTCTGACCCTCCCCTGCTCACACTGTCTCTCTCTGTCTTTCAAAAAGAAATAAAAAAAGATATTTTAAAAAAAGCTTGTTAAAAAAAAGACTGCATTCTGATTAATAAACCATTGTTTAGTCTTAGATAACTTTCTCTAGGATTCCATGTAACCAAAATTTCACAATCCACAGGTATTATATGAACAGTTAAGGTTATGATAAACTATGAATACCGTATGAGCAGAGAGACCTGGCCTGCCGTCGTCACACTGCACCCACCCCAAGCCCAGGACTGTGCCTGGCCACATCGTGGGTGTTCAGTACTTTGATCTTTAATGCTTCAGTCTCCATTCGCAGTGAAGACTGGGAGAATTAAAATAGTTATGCTTTGTATCTAGATAGTGGCATGCTTCTGACAATCTCAGATTCCTTCAGTTCAGTAAATTAGGTACTGGGGATACAAAGATATGAAGATATGGTTCAGATCTTCACTCGTTTACTTAACAAATATCTATTGATCCCAGGTACGTGTGCCAAGGCACTGTGCCAGGGGTCGGGAATACAGGAGTAGTCATGACTTCTGCCCTCACGTTGTGTTTAGTTTGGAAAGGGACAGGAAGGGGGTGGGTGAGCTGAAAACTCGGATGCAAGAGTTGTAAACCAATTGCTGTATTTGTTCGGCTGGCAAAATATTTTTGTTTGTCTTTTTCTTTTTCTTTTTGTTCTCAGCTTCCCATAGTATCATAGTTAATCATTACTAATCTGGTCTCTGTAAAGATTGTTTTTAGACAACCTTCTTTTTTTTAATGTTTATTTTTGAGAGAGAGAGGGAGGAGGAGCAGAGAGAAAGACAGGGTCAGAGGATTCGAAGTGGGGGTCAACACTGACCGCAGAGAGCCCGATGCGGGGCTCCAACTCAGAACCGTGAGATCACGACCTGAACTGAA